>CM076579.1:330185017-330367163 GCA_034641835.2 Pinus albicaulis | reverse complement strand
TGTCAATTTGATAGTTGATTTTTAAGTTTTCGTTACAATGGATCAAGTCTGCCTCGATTGCATGTCAATTTGATGGTTGAATTTTAAGTTTTTGTTGCAATGTGTCAAGGTGTCTTATGCTAAAATTTTAAGAGTTATACTTTTAGCATTCAAAAGAAAAATAATTACTCTTAATATAATGACACTTTGTTTTAGGAATTCATTTTAAGGAATTTTTCAGTCACAATATTTGGTCTTGAAATATGTTAAAAATTTAAGGTTTTTAATAATCATGATATTTTGTTTTAATTACATGGGTGAAAATTGTTGAAATTTTAATCTTTTCACGAGTCGTGATTGTTACGCAGTAATTTGTCACCGTCCCTACCATTCTCCGTCCCGCACAATGGAGGACCCATTCTGTGACCTGTGAACATTGTCATGCCTTTAAAACATCATCAATGCATTCCTCTAAGCATGAGCTTTATTTTCCCTTGAGACATCTCCTTGCAAAAATCATGAAAAACATCCCTTCTGGCATTGGCGCGGGCAGTCAGTTCAGTACTCGCGCCAATGGGGGAAATCCTGCAAAGAGGTCGCGCCAACTGGCGCTCTGTCATAGAGCAGTAGTCGTGCCACCCAATTTAGGGAATGTTTTTTAAATAAGGATGGCGGAAGTTGAGTTCCAACAAACTCACAAACCATTACCTATCTTGAGTTGGGAGGTTTGGCTGTGGGAGTTCTATGGAAGGGAAGTGGTTTTGCCACCTCTCATGGAACCTTCCTTGTTGATAGGGCCAATCCCATAATAATAGGGATCCCAACTCCCTCATTCCCCATCTATAAAAGCCTGCTCAAATCCATAGCAAGCTAGTCTTGAAGTGCATAAGCTCTGAATCTCCATATTCCCAAGAGCCTTTGTGTTGTAAAGAATCCTCTCTTTCCCTTAAGGCTGATTCAAGTAAGGAGACCATTGTCACGAGACTCTGGAGAGGTTTTCCCTTTCCTTGGCAAGCTTTGCGAGACATGGACGACTGGAGACCCGTCCGAAGGAGACCGCGACGTCAGAACTTGGTTGTAATCTCTCTTCGCTGGTTATTTAATAGATGATTATGATTATGGTTCCACTCTGTTTTCCATCATGATAATGTGAGTAACGTCCTTTCTGACTGATGTTTAGTTACGTATGTTGGTTTCTATGCTTGTATATGTTCGTTTCTTCCATGTGCAGGTGTTCATCCGCGGAGATCGTGGAGGGATTGTGATCTGCCAAGGCTGAAGAACGGGGACGCTTCTTCTTCAGATTATAGCGTTGGAATCTAGGTAGGTTTCTATTCCTATTCCTTCCATTCGTAACTAGGAACTTGCGTCATAACATTGTTTGATTGTTGCTAGACCCCTGCTGGGCTAGTAGGGATCGCCTCTGTCCGCAGAGGGGATTTACCTCCTCAACAAATTGGCGACTCCGCTGGGGAACCAGCTTGTTGTTTGATTTGTAAACTATAGACGGAGTCTGAAGTACAGCCAGATAGCCTTCGAAATGCTTTTGCCCTGCATTAGCGGAGTAGATCAACGCTACTTCAGTCCATCTCCGGTTTGGTTTACGGACTGAACAACTTGGAGTCTTTGTCTTGCCTTGCCGTTTGTATCTTGCTTTTCCTTGCTTGATGAACCTTCTGGGTTGGGTTCTTTGTTTGTTTTTGCTTCTTGGATTGATTAGCTTGCATTGGTCCGTTTCTGGAGTAGCTTGTTTTTAATTTTTGGCTGAGAAACTCGACTGGCGCGGTTTTTAACCCGACAGTCGCGCCAATTGGCGCATGTTGCCTTTGTCCAGCCCGCGCCAATTGCTTTCTGGCGCCAGTTTCACACTTACAGTCGCACCACCCCTGTAAGATTTTTGAGTTTCCTCATTTCTGGGCTCTCTGGATTTGATCAGTGTTTTTCTTCTTGATTTGCTGACTGCCTGAGTGTGTTGGAGTCCTGTTTGGCTGGGAATTCACCTCTGTTCTTTGGTTGTTTGCTTTTATCTACCGATTTCACGTTTTAAGCCCTAGGGCATCTAGTGGCTTAGTGTATCGAGCCCTCCTTGGAAGTTTTGGTGTTTTGATTGTCCTGTCAACTATCTGATTGATCCTCCACACCCTCTAAGTAGTTGTTTATTGTTTTGTCGCGATTTTTGGGTGATTGTTTATTCCTTCATTCGAAATTCGTTTGGTCTTGCCTTAGACCTAGATCACACGGTCCATTGGAAGCTTTCGAGTCTTTTCTTTGCTTTGAGAGGCTTTGGTCGATTTGGGGATCTGATTGCTTGTATTGTTGAGTGAAATTTGTTTGTTTCGCTCTCTTGAAAATCGTTTCTCAAGTTGTTCCGTTTGTTTTCATGATTGTTTAGTGCATATTGGCTCTTAAACATTGAAAATCAAAAAAAAAAAAATCTCTTTTGCTTTGTTAATTAGTGCAAATTGTGATCTTCTCCATATCGCTAGTGATTAGTGTTTTGAATGAAAAGTTTTCAATTGCATTAGTTGCATTAGAGATCTCATCATTTTTTTTTTGTTCATTTCGTTTGTGTAAAAGCTCTCAACTCTTCTCTAACTAGTTTTCATCGAACGAAATGTTGCACTATGGCATATAGCTTTGCATTTAGGAGTCTTTCGAGACACTACATACGATAGGGCCTGAAAATTGAAACTTAATTGAAGATCAACTGTAAAATTTATTTCAATTAACCTAAGGTAGCATTGGAACTTAACGAAACATATTTAGAAGGTCTAGGCTAGAGACGTGTTCCGGCGTCGTTAAACCTAGCAGCTGTCGTTCGCCTGTTGGCTTTAGACGGCGCTAGTACGGACTTGCGCTCCCCGTACCGTCGCGTATATAAAGGGAGATCCCTCTAGGTTTTCAATCCTTTATCCACAGGAAGCCGAGTCTGCCGCCCTATACCCGTGATACACCGAACACAGCATTCGGGGAGACTACCTGCACGTACGGGAAGTCCTTGGTCGATTTTTGTTTCATTATTGAAACCAAGGTGTATATTGCAGTTCACGGATATTTGGTACACCCTTTGTGCCTAGTTTTTCCTGAGCAGTCATTTGGTCTTTTCTGACTCCCTAAACTTGAAAAGACCGTCAAGCGCTTGTCCTTTCACGCTTTTGTCAACTATGAAAGAGATAGAGTCATCTTTTTATCGTTTCTCGACTCTTAAAATATGAAACGGTAGAATTTCTTACTTTCCAATGTGGTAAAATTAATCACCCACGATTACACGCCTGCTTAGATATTTCTTGTTGACCGTTTGATCATGTGCCCTTAACTCTTTTTCAGCTTGTGTGTGGTTTTGAGTTTGATGGAAACTTTTTCAGAGTTTACCAACCAAGGAATCCCCTCAGAAGGGAATCCTGGTCATTTTCCTCCTTTTGGAAATGTTGGTGCTCCTTACATGGCGACGTTGTCCCTTCCTGGATTAACGGTTGGGTTGCCTGTTTGGTTGTTCTCAACCTCCGTAGTTCCGAATGTCTCCACTACTGTTCAATCAGTTCCTCCGACGGAACAACATCATGTTGATTCCAAGGTGGACCTCTCCCCTTCTTCGCCTGTTTTTGCGTCCTCATCTTCTACTTTGCCTGGTGAAAGCCTGGATTCGAGTAACCAGGTGGCTAAAAAGAAGAAGAAGAAGACAAAGAAGAAGAAGTCTGATAAGCGAGAGGCTAAATGTACGGCTACTGTCCATGAGGAATCTCCTCTTGATAAACCTTCCAACCCTCCATGGAAAGTCAAGTTCCCTTGCCTGTTGTGCACGGGAGACCATCTTCTTCGAGACTGCCCTGGCATTCCCAAGGTGCTCGAAGTATGGTCCAACGGCCGCCCACCGTTGCCTTTGGCTTCTGGGAGTCAAGTTGGGGGCACGTCTTCAGCTGCTGTTGATAAGAACTCTAAGAAGCAGGGTAAGATCACCAATCCCTGTAAGTTGTGTGAAGGGCACCATGCCATTCACCTTTGTCCTTATATGGATGAAGCCAAACGAGTTTTGGACAACCCGACCGGTTCTACACCACGCCTTCCACCTGGTTATAATCGGCTTTCTTCGAGTCCTCCGCCAGCTGATCCAATGATTGGTCAAGAGTTATCCTTGGTCGATCCCACTCCCCCAGAAATTCAAATTCACGAATCCATCCCTGACCAACCATTGGTCGTGGGATCGGTTGAACTGGCTCCGTCCACGGTGCACCAGGTCTTTTCTGTCGAGAGTGGACCTCACACCCCCCATGTCCTTCTGATCTCTTCAGATTCTTCAGACTTGGAGAAAGATTCTCCTGTCCCTGTACTTCAAGAAGCCCCTCCTCCGCCTCCCATGATGGAGGCTCCAGAGGATATCCCTCCCGCCTTCGAGATGGAGGTTATGGAGGATGCTTCTTCTACCGTAACATCAGGGGAAGACCTTCGCTTGTCGATGGTAGCTCCTCCGAGTAGTTTGGTCGCTTCCTTTGACTGGAATCGATTTGCAGGATTTCGCCTTCCGTCTTATGTGCCTTTCGAGATCACAGTACAGGCTCTTGGTCTGGTTGTACCCAACACCATTATAGACGAAGGTGCCTCTGTTAGTATTCTGTCATCAACTACCTGGCAAGCTTTTGGTTCGCCGCCGCTTGCGCCCGTTACGCAGAATCTGTTGACATTCAATAGAAGAACGAGTCAACCGTTGGGGATCCTTCCAAGGTTACCTGTTACTTTGGGAGGTAAAACCGTCCATATGGACGTGATGGTCGTTCCAGGCCCTTTGGATTTCAATTTGCTCCTAGGGCGCGATTACACCTATGCCATGGGAGCACTTGTCTCCTCCCTCTTTCGCGTGATGTGCTTTCCACATGAAGGACAGATCGTGACCATTGATCAGCTTTCGTTCTTTGGTCCTAATATGGCATCTGGTCCGCCATCACCCCCTCCTGGTTTCTATCCACCTGTTGTATCTGCTCCACCGCAGGTCAACTATGTGGCTACCTACCCCGTGCCTGTGCTCAGTGATGATGCCGTTGTGCATAATGTGCTGGGGGCATTGGGTCCTGACTTCCAGGATGTTTCCCTTCCATCAGAAGTGGAACTCTTGGAAGCACCGCCTTCTTGTTCATTTTGATGTAAGTCGGTTAGAGCACGGTTTCCTCCCTGGGGTCAAGCTCTTTAAAAAATGAAACCAGGATCTCGGAGCAGAGTTCCTTGTCTTGTGTCAAGCTCCTTAAAAAATGAAACAAGGGTGTCTAAGGATAGTTCTTTTAATGTGTCAACCTCGTTAAAACAATGAAACACGTTCCTGTTCAATTCGAGTCTTTGTTTAGTTCTCGTAAAATCCCAGTCGAGTCTTTCTTAGATCTCGTACTTTGAACCTTCACTCCATCTTCCTTCCATATGGACTGAAGCTTGGGGGGCATGTACCTCGAATTGAGTCACCATGCTGGGGGCATGCTTACTTTTTCAAGCATAGTTTGTTTTCATTTCAAGCTTGTGTAAAAATGAAACCGGTTTCAAGCATAGTTTATCTTTGTTTCAAGCTTGTGTAAAAATGAAACCAACTTCAAGCAGAGTTTCCTGATTTCAAGCTTGTGTAAAAAATGAAACCTTTCCCATTTTACCCCTTGTGATTGTCATCTTATCAGCCTGTTTTGCCAGATGAGCCTTGGTTTTCTCACTCCATCGTCATTATCTGCTTGGCCGATCATATGCCTTCACTTGGTTGTTTTACCCGTTCCTGAGGAACCGCTGCTATGAGTGGTCTTGTTAGCCAGCCTCTCGACCTTTATTTGTTCAGAGTAGTTCCACCATTACCGGAACCAGTTTCTACCCTTTATACCACTCGTTCCTCCAGGAGGAGTCATCTTTCAGCTCTTTTCTGACTCTCTAAATATGAAAAGATCGCCGAGGCCCTTGTCGTTTCGATCTCGTTAAAATGGACACGAATCGACATTCACCCAGTATAAGTTTAACCCTTTTTCGGGTTGGGATGGATTGATTACGAAAAAGGAATACCCTAGCCTATCGCGACTAGGAGGTTTTCCCGGATATTGTTTTCTACCTTTTCGGATCTGGGGAACTATTTACGAAAAGGGACTGCTGGAGTTTTCTTTTCCGCTGTCTTTTCAAACTCTCTAAACATGAAAAGACGCCGAGTTCTTCCTTTGTCAGACTCGTTAAACCCTGATGACATCGGATTTAGTCGAAATGACGTTCTCCGAGTTTCTCCTTCCTAGGACTCGTTAAATGCACTAGGATGGATTCGCCCGAAGGGCGGACTTATATCACAAGCATATGCTATCCCCTTCAAGCTTGTTATCAAAAATAATTGGGGTACTCGCCCGAAATGGTGGGGGAAAAATGGAACCATCGTCGTTGTCGTCGGCAGTATGTCGCTCTTGAACATGGCACTTGTCTGCATTCGTGTCGGGTTGGGGACATCTCATCTCGTTGCTTCAATTTGCTTCCATGGGTTTGGGTAATCTCTTTTGACCTCTCATCTGTTCACTGCCTCGTCGCCATGACTCCTGATCCGTTGATGTCAAATACTGCCAAGTCCATTGTCGTGCCGTTTATATGTTCAAGAGAAGTTGGCCTCTGCGAATATCAACCTTCCTCTGTTTCTCATATGGCCCCGATTCACAACAAAACATTATGTTCCTCTGTCTCGTGTCGATGATGTGGGAATCATTATGGCCCACCTTCGATCAAGGTCACTTCCTGTCGACATCAACTCATTATCCAGGAAGTTGGTCTAGAGACTCCTTATGGTACCTTGGAGCCTGCATGCCTCAATGGCGGGTTCGTCGCATTCGACGAGAGGTTTACATCATTGGCCTCCGATCGAGTGATTCTGCGGGTGTTCGACGTCAGCTCATTTATTCGCACGCCGTAGATTGTACCTGTAGTACCTTGAGGACCATTGTCATTATTGGTGGTTTCTCTCGCGTCGGTTAACAACTTTCATCATTGGCTGGTAATCCGACGATGTTCTTGCATGTTCGACTTCAGCTCACACATTCACATGCTTGAACTTGTACTCTGTTGGGTCGAGATGGAGCGCAAGACCCTGGATTGTGTCTGTTGTAATCCAGGCTGCGATTGTGGATTATTATCATTATGTACATGACTCACTGATTGGATGGCTGCGACCATACCTGAGTCTATTGGTTTGATCTTAGTTGGATGGCTGCGCCCATACCCTGAATCCGGATTATAACATACTCTGTTTCGGATGGCTGCGTCCATACCACTTATACATCATGTACTTGAGATATCAGTTGTATCTTTTCTGCGCAGGTTTTCCGACGGCGGGCCTTCAGTTGAACATGTTCTCGTAAAGCATTTCACCCCTCTCCCTCTCGGGCCTCATACTTTAGGGGGCATCTGTTACACAATAATTTGTCACCGTCCTTACCATTCCCCATCCCGCACAATGGAGGACCCATTCTGTGACCTGTGGACATTGTCATGCCTTGGAAACATCATCAATGCATCCCTCTGAACATGAGCTTGATTTGCCCTTGAGACATCTCCTTGCAAAAGTCATGAAAAACATCCCTTTTGGCATTGGCGCGGGCAAGCAGTTCAGTCCTCGCGCCAATGGAGAAATTACTGCAAAGGGGTCGCGCCACTTGGCGCTCTGTCATAGAGCCGTAGTCGCACCACCCAATTTGGGAGTTGTTTTTTAAATAAGGATGGTGGAAGTTGAGTTCTAACAAATTCATAAACCATCACCTATCTTGAGTTGGGAGGTTGGCTGCGGGAGTTCTATGGAGGGAAGTGGTTTTGCCACCTCCCATAGAACCTTCCTTGTTGATAGGGCCAATCCCATAATAATAGGGATCCCAACTCCTCCTTCCCTATCTATAAAAGCTTGCTCAAATCAATGGCAAGCTAGTCTTGAAGTGCCTAAGCTCTGAATCTCCATATTCCCAAGAGCCTTTGTGTTGCAAAGAATCCCCTTTTTCCCTTAAGGCTGACTCAAGTAAGGAGACCATTGTCACGAGACTCTGGAGAGGTTTTCCCTTTCCTTGGCGAGCTTTGCGAGACGTGGACGACTGGAGACCCGTTCGAAGGAAGACCGTGACGTCAGAACTTGGTTGTAATCTCTCTTCGCTGGTTATTTAATAGATGATTATGATTATGGTTCCACTCCGTTTTCCATCATGTTAATGCGAGTAATGTCCTTTCTGACTGATGTTTAGTTACGTATGCTGGTTTCTATGCTTGTATCTGTTCGTTTCTTCCATGTGCGGGTGTTCATCCGCGGAGATCGTGGAGGGATTGTGATCTGCCAAGGCTGAGGAACGGGGACGCTTCTTCTTCAGATCCTAGCGTTGGAATCCAGGTAGGCTTCTATCTCCAGCCTTTTCATTTGTAATTAGGAACTTGCGTCATAACATTGTTTGATTGTTGCTAGACCCCTGCTGGGCTAGTAGGGATCGCCTGTTGTGTAACCAGAGATTTACCTCTCAGAGACTTTAAAACAGCAACAGAACTTTCAGTAATTGCAGAGAAAACTCAGAAATTTTCTAGTAGCCCAGCAGCAGTGAATATTTTCAATGGAAAAAATCAGAAATTTTTTAGTGAAAACTCAAAAATATCTTCAAAAACCCTCTCAACAGCTCAAAAATGTAGAATTTAAAAATACTCAGAAATATTTTTCACTAAAAACTCATAAACTTCTTCAGGAATCAACTTTAAACAATTTTTCCAACAGCTCTCCAAGATGCAGAATTTAATGGGCAGAAATTGCAGGAAGAAATCAACCTTTAGATGTGCAGTGCTGTGTCTCCAAACCAATTTCTAAATGCTGCCAAGGATTTTGAATGCTACTCCTTCTCAAAACCAATGCCTGAATGCTGCAAAATCACTGCTACAAAAACTCTGAGTGCTGCAAAAATGTCAAGGATTTTTGCAGATATGCACAGGCCATAAACACAAAATGGCTCACTCAATTTGGAGCAGGGTGAGCAATCGCCCGCTCCGATACCATGTTAAACACCATGTTAAATCACACACATGGTGTATGAGGAGAATAAACACACACACACACAAGAGACTCAACACATAATGAAAGATAAGCGTGGGGCTTTCTTATTTTTCCATTATACATGATGTACATTTATAATACAATGGTGTGACTCTTGGTTTCACATTCCAAGGTCACTTGGACTCCATTGTGACTTTTCGCATTCCACACCTACCCATGTAGGATTAGGTGTTCCAACAGTTTCAAAAGCCTAAATTGTACTCTCAATGTGTAGTCTAATTGAAGTAATTCAAGTAGGGAACTATAGAGTCTGTTTGGGAAGCTGAACAACGATTGAAGAAGGTCATTAGTGATGGTGGATTTTTATACAGATAAGAAACACAAGGAATGGTTTATAACCATGCTATTTCCACACCTGTGTAGACCTATGGGACAACAAAAGATCGGCTCCTAGGAAGAAGCTCTGGAGATTGCCATGAAGTTAGAAGCTACACCAAGAGATGATACTCAGTTCGTGGCACTACATATCCAGAGCCGACTAGAGGCAATGCATTTAGAAATTCAGAACTTACGGAAGGATCAGGGTAATGAAGCTAGCCCGGAAGTCTGGTGCATACGTTGTAGGGTTTTGGACCATCCTAAGGATCAATGCCCCTTTTTATCAGATTATATGCAAGCTAGGGGGGCAAGCCCTCTACGCCCCATGTTGTGGTGTGTTGACTATCGAGTAGCAGGAAGACATGATAAGATCACTGCCCACAAATAGGTGCCTATGTTCTAGAATTGAAACAGCAGTGGTGCAGATTCTGCTCATCTGTAGGACATGAAAAAAAAAAATGCCAAACACTCGACCTAATGGTAGATAGGGGAAACTTATACATGGTGTAATATGACCCCTCATCACTACTATCTCCCTCTAGGAGGGGAGGGTCCCCCGCAAGAGGAAGGGGAGGAGAAAAAGGTGAAAGTGCAGGGAAACTAACCTAATATAATTGTGGGGATGTGGGACATTATGCACGAGACTTCCTGAACCCTGCGTTCTAGTCCTACAAATATTGCAGGCAGTTCAACCATGTCATTGAGGATTGTCTGGTGCTAATAGAAAAAATGCAGGAGAAAAAACAGACATCCATACAGAACGTACAACGGGTTAAGGAAGAACCATGAGATGATGGCCTAAGTATCAATGTGATCATGTGCAATGGAATTGACACAAAAGCATGGAAAATTTTAGCGGCTAATATTTGCAGGTGGGCTAATTTTCCATGTTTTTTTCTGAAAAAAAAAAAAGATTCGCCAATTTCCATTTTTTATAAAAATTATTCGCCCAAAATTTACAATATAAAATTATTTTAACTTAAAAATTTCAAACATTATATAAAGAGTATATAGAAAATCATTATAAATTGGAATAATTTTACAAATATATCAACAAACATTTTATAGTTTGCATATTAGGGACTAGTGAGATTCGCCAATGTTTTAAACTTCAAAATAATTTCCCATCCTAAAAATTTTCCTTGCACTGAAGGAGTTGAGGAAAAAGCTACAGTTGGGTCACTAATCTGAAAAGTGGAGAAAAAGGAAAGCTGTGGGAAACCCATAAGGAATATTTTCAAGACTGGGGGGGGGGATGTCGAAAAATGATGATCCTACAATTTTCCCCTTTGGCCAACCCATCTATGGAACTCTTCTCGGGACGAGGGGATCTGCGCAAGTACTTGGCCCTCTAGATGGAAGTATGGAATGAAAACACATTGAATGAATGGGTTCATATGTATATTCATACATTAGGGCCAATCCCCACCACCTGGCATTTGGACGTAGAACTACTTCAATGAACTCGTCACTCGGGTACAATGGTTGAGGATTTTGTAATGACATTTGGGTTAGTAGGAGGAACTGAGAAACTTGATGAAGCCCTACAAGATATAGATTCTCTGGTATTTAATGAGCTCTTCTCTAAGAAGGAATGTACTACACCAGCGTGGGATGTGTAGATGCAGGATAATGTCAATTGCAGGAATTTGTCAGTAGGAGACTGCGATGAGGACCCTCAAAGCATCATTATCCCATAATTAGAAGGGGAACATGTCATTTCAGGACCTTTGCTACAGGTGGTTGATGTAACCAAACCATTGAAGCTGAAGGAAGTCAAAATTGGCACAGAAGCACTGCCCAAGATGGCCAAGATTGGGGATTACTGGGATAGAGCCATAGTGGGAAAGATCGCGGAGCTGCTGACCGAATATCAGGATCTGTTCCCCACAAAGTTCTTTGAACTAAAAGGGATCGTCAGGGATATGGGCGTTATGAATATTACCTTGAAGCCAGGTGCATGCCATGTCAAATAGCGGCCCCATCGTCTGAACCCTAAATATAAATAAAAATTCAAGGAGGAAATAAAAATATGGTGGCGCAGGTATCATTGAACCAGTGGAACAGTCAGATTGGGTAAGCCCTATGGTGGAATGCCGAAAAATGATGATCCTGCAATTTGACCCTCCGACCAACCCACCTATGGAACTCTTCTCAAGATGAGGGGATCAATGCAAGAACTTGGCTCTCTTATTGGAAGTATGGAATGAAAACACATGGAATGACTGGTTCCATATGTTTATTCATACGTTAGGGCCAATCCCCACCACCTGGTATTTGGACACAGAACTACACCAACGCATTCGTCACTGGGGTACAATGGCTGAGGATTTTGTAATGATGTTTGGGTTAGTACGAGGAACTGAAAAACTTGATGAAGCCCTACAAGATATAGATGATCTGATCTTTAATGAGTCCTTCTCTAATAAGGAACTTATTGCGCCAACATGGGATGCGCATATGCAAGATATTGTCAATTGTAGGAATTTGTCAGTAGGAGACTACAATGAGGACCCCTGGAACATCACTATCCCAGAATCAGAAGGGGAACGTTCCATTTTAGGACCATTGTTGTAGGTGGTTGATGTAACCAAACCATTGAACTGAAGGAAGTCAACATTGGCACAGAAGCACCACCCAAGATGGCCAAAATTGGGGATTACTGGGATAGTGCCACAGTGGGAAAGATTGCGGAGCTGCTGAGCGAATATCAAGATCTGTTCCCCAAAAATTTCTCTGAACTAAAAGGGATCATCGGGGATATGTGGGTTATGAAGATTACCTTGAAGCCAGATGTGCGCCCTGTCAAACAGTGGCCTTATCATATGAACTCTAAATATAAATAGAAATTCAAGGAGGAAATAGAAAATATGGTGGCTATAGGTATCATTGAACTAGTGGAATAGTCAATTTGGGTAAGCCCTATGGTCGTCTAGGAAAGGAATACTAAAGGAGAGATAAGGATCTGCATTGACCTATGCAAGTTAAATGATGCATGCATGCATGATCCGTTCCCTACATCATTCTATGATGAAATTCTCGATAATGTAGGAGAACAGGAAGCATACTCGTTCACTGATGGGTTCTCTGGGTACCATCAGATCTGCATCACACCTGAAGACCGCAACAAGACAACCTTCGTGACTGAGTGGGCATTGTTCCAATACACTGTCATATCGTTTGGACTGAAAAATACCCCTTCCATCTTTTCATGCGTATTTCTAGTAGAATCACATGTCAAACCTATGCATGATATTGGATGCATGTAGGAAACACCAAATTTTGCTAAACATCAAGAAATGCATATTTTGTGTCCCATTTGGGATTTTTTTGGGACATGTGGTGTGCCAGCAGGGATTTATGGTTGACCCAACCAAGATTTTGGATATCATCAATTTGGAAGTTCCTACCACTGAGAAACAGTTGCGGACCATCTTAGGCCACACAGGTTACTATAGGAAGTTTATAGCTTCGAGTTGCTAAAGGAAAATATGGTAACTACACCTATTCTTATATTTCTTGACTGCAAAAAGGCCTTTCATATGCATGTGGATGCATCAGGGATAGCCCGAGGAGTTGTCTTAGCGCAGCCAGGAGAAGGGGACATCGATCATCTGGTTGCCTTTACTAGCAGAAAACTCTCGAGCGTAGAACGTAACTATTCTACCACGAAGCGTGAAGGGTTAGCAATGGTGTATGCCCTACAGAAATAAAGGCACTATTTATTAGGTGGACACTTCAAGATGTTCACAAATCATTTAGCTTTAAAATACTTGGTCAATAAGCTAGTGTTGGGGGGGATTATTTGTAGGTGGTTACTGTTGTTCTAGGAGTATGATTTTGAAATCATTGTGAAATCGGGGAGATTGAATGCCAGGCCTGATCACTTGTCTCGGATTGAGAATGGGGAAGAGTCGACTAATCTGGAAGAAGGATTACCGGATGCATAGTTGTTTTCTATTAAGGTGGTGGATGAGCACATTGTAGACATTATTCATTTTTTTACCACAGGTATGGCGCCCGACGACTACTCCATACCATAAAAAAAGGAATTGGTTGTCCGCACAACCGATTTTACCATAATCGCTGGACAAATCTACAAGCTCGGTGCAGATGAGGTGCTGCGGAGATATGTATTGGAACACGAAAGACAAGATATCTTGACTAAGGCCCATGGAGGAGTGGTAGGAGGGCACTATACAGGAAAAGCCCACATTACATAACGATGCACATGCATACTATCGGGTCTGTGACGCATGCCAACAGACGGAGAAACCCTTGCCTCGAGATGGGATTCCCCTACAACCATAGATGGCTCTGCAGGTGTTCGAAAAGTGGTCCATAGACTTTGTAGGACCCATAAATCCCCCAAGAAAGAAGACAAGTGCCTGATAAATCATCACTGCCACTCATTATGTAACCAGATGGGCGGAGGCAAAATCTGTCAAAGAATGTGTTGCACTAAAAATTGTCACCTTGACATTCCTCTATCTGTATGAGCTCATTATCACTCATACTTTCCTCCTATGAAAGTTTTAAAACATCAGTTCCTCATGTCAAGCCTTAAAAAATAAGAGAAAAGCTCTCAAAAGTCTCTAAAACTCTGGTATCACACTTTCTCTTTGTCTTACCTGCGGTCCCAAACCTAATGGTCATGTCTCCTGCGTACCTAACCGGACTTTCTCTGTGTTAAGAGTGCGGATCCCTGTAAAATATTAAAAGGGCGCAAGTAAACTCAAAAATCTCACTTTCAGTCATTTCTAGAAGCCTCTCGAAGGAATCTTGCGGTGGAAAATCCGCTCTTTTCAGGTTCATGTATCCCATGCCTTAAGGAGCTAACCCCTCGATGTGAGGAGCTTATCCCTTTGAAGGAGGATTCTATCCCTTCATAGGTGGAACTGTAACCTCCTCTTTTGCACTATAAAAAGAGGCATTGGACAGCCTCAAAGGGAGTTCAAGCTTTAGTGTTATTTGAGGTAAAGTGCTGTTGGAACATAGACTCCTTTAGCTGAGATTTTATGAGGAAAGATTACATACCTGTATGTATCTCGGTTGGAAGAGTGCAAGGATTTTCGGAGTAAAGGAAATTCCTACTTCGGACCCCAGGAAGACCTGTTCAACATCAAGGTTGAAAAGGTTGTAAGGTTCTTCTACTATTTCAAAGTTAATACAAATAAGTTTGTTTTTCTCAATAAGCTCTCATTTGATTGTTTATTTGATGGATTCCTTGATCACCATAATAGATATGATTTATGAATATATGCTATGCAGGTGCTATTTGATGTTTGTTTGTTTGTGATTGCAGATTTTCGAAGATAACTCTTTCAGGCGACTGAAGGACGACTACTACAAACAAGCGTTGGATCAAGGTAGAATCGTAACACCTTTGTAGCATTTACTTATAAATCGTGATATATCTAGAGAAAGATAGATTTAATTGTCTGTTTGTTGCTAGACTATCTTCTGATACTAGGGAGATTGATCTTGTCCACAAGATCGATTTATCCGACCAACAAATTGGCGACTCCATTGGGGAATGATTTTTTATTTTTGGTTTTCCTTTGTTTTGACTTGAGAAAATGATTTTTTCTAGTTTTTGATTGATGTATACTCGCTTGGGTAGCTTGGGTTTACTCTGCTTTGAAAATTTTTGAAGTCTTTTGTGTTTTTCTTGAACTTTTCTAGGGACCGCACTTTATATTCACACATAGTGCGGGCATCTTCGCACTTTCCTTAAGTAAGTAGTGTGGGACCGCACCTGTTGCCTCTGGAGCCTGCGGACCCTATTAAAATTTTTGAAATATCACGATTTCTTCTTCCATTTTAAGTTTAGATTTTATTTAGGACTCTTAGTGTCTACCCAGATCTGTATTTTTCCTGTCAAAAATCTCTTGTGAGTGAGTTCCAATAGTGTTTTTGTTTTGAGTGATTTTCTAGAAGTTTTGCATACTTGGAGTGGTTTTCACTTTGTCTCTGTAGTTACTCAAAGATTAGAATCTTGAAATGCCTTATATCACACTGGTGTCTTTTTGTCTTCTTGATGAGTCTGACTTGGTTGCAAAATCCATCCTTTTTGAGGAATAGATCTAGTTTTCTCTTTGCAAATCTTTGAACAAACTTTGTTATAAGTTCTGAATTTCATTTTTACAAAAGAAAACATATTTGGATGTTTTTTGATTTGTTTTTTATTCTGTGCAAATGAATCCTTAGTTTACTGAACAACTAAGAAAAACATTCTAAAAAAAAATTGAAGCTTTTATTCAATTAGATTTTCGAAGTTTTTAGATTTCAAAATTAGTTTTTCATAGTTTTGAATGCTTTTCTAGAACTTGTAGATCTCTTTTGAAAGGAAAGTTGTTTTTTGTAGTTTCAAGTTTTGAAAGTGAAAGGGATTTATTGTGAGCATTGATTGTTTGTCTCATTTTTAGTTCTTATTGAAAAACAAAAATATTTTCTTTACATTTATTCTTCTTGTTGAAAGAAAGAATTGTCTCTTAATAAATTGCATTTCTCGAACTCTTTCTTTAGCTAGACTTCATTGAAAGAAAAATGAATTGATTATCATTTTAGGTGCATTTTTTAGTGTGTTTGGAGTCGAGTCTTCACACCATCAAAGTTTCATTTCCATACCTATTGACTTAAAGAACAGCCCATAAAAAAAATTCTTAATTAAAATTTATCTAGTAAGCTTTTCTATTTCTAGGCCTCTTATCACCAATATAGCTTAGGCTAGTATCTTGGAGTAGGGAGTAATTAACTCTCCAAGATAGTAAAAAGAAACAAGTAGATAAATATTGCGATAGGAAATAAATCTAATTGTAAATGGTACATTCTAGGAAGCTTCTCTTAAAGGAGTTAATCACTAGATCATGTCCAAACCTTTGAGACAATCAATTATGTTTCATTGGGAAATATAGAAGATCTGCGTGCATTTAAAATGGTAAACCTTGGATTACCCATTGTCGAGGAGCCTAGGGTCACTTGTTGGTAAACCTCGGATTGACCATGTCAAGGAGCCTTCAAGGGGATTGAGCTTTGTTTCTCTACCCTTGCGCGTAGAATCGGATCGTAGACTATTCCCCCAGTTGTATTTGTTGTTTTTGGTAACCTTAGTGTCCATAAACTTAAGATTATTTCCTAAGGTGACGGTGAAGGAAATATCTCACTGTACCTAGAGCAGACATCGACTAGACTCATTTGGAATCTCTGGGGGGGTTCTCTTCACTGGAGATGGTTTTGTGAAGAAACTTGTGCCAGTCTGTTTCATTAAGCAGGTTGTCCGGGTAACTGTTCCAACCGCCTTTTCTGTATTAAACTTCTACTAAGTTGGATTTCATCACCAACTAGTGTTTTTAGTACGGGAAGTTAATATTTGTGCGTGGTTTTAAATCTTAGATTTTTTAGGCGTGTGATTCAGTTGTTTGTTCCCTTAGAGACTTTAGGTGTTTTATTGAAATTTTCTTTGTTTGTGTGTGATTAATTAATATTCAATCGTGGCAGAATTACCGAGACAGTCCTGTAGACTTCAGGGGAAGCCCCCTGAGTATACACCAAGCCAACTTGAAGGGTTGTGAGCTCTAGTATCATCTATTGACAGTAGAATTAGATCAACAGAAGCTGGAGATTCATCTATAATTGTTCATCCTGATTATCAAATACAAACAACATAGAATATTCAAGAGCCAATTTCAGTTTTCGAAGTTACTGGAAGTATTTCTCCTTCCAGTGAATTGGCTGAAGAACCTGAAATTTCTGAGCCTGACACTGAACCTGCTATTTTGGAACCATCTTCAGAGTTTTTTACTCCAACTTCTAGTGATCCTGGTTCACCTAGGGTAAGAAATATCATTACTAAAAACCTTCCTTCTAACTTCATATCTATTAAAGAACTTATCAGTCCAAATGAAGACATAACTCTTCTCGAAAACCAATAGACTTTGAATCTTAGGGAGCGTGAATCCATATTCTACAGTCCTTTTAGAAGTGACGTTTGGTATTTATCATTGACATATTTTTTAAAAAACCTGGGTCTTAGTTTTTCACCACCTCGAATTCCTTTTCATCCTACACCAAGAGGTTATTATCCTTCATCGATCATGTCAGGATATTCATCTATGTTTTCCCAATCACCGGAAACATTTTTATACGATGGTCCTTTTGTTCCTTCGAGGTACCAGGCTCTGTCTGGTACTTTCTTAGGAGCAAATCCTTGACCGATTGAACGAGCATTATCATCTGGTATTAATGGAGCTAAAACTGAAATGTTGAACGCAGAGAAAATCTTTATGATGTATGGTAATATCCCAAATCCTCAACCTCAAGGTAGTTAGTTACCGCTTGGGAGGCAACCTCAAGGTAGTAAGTTACCACCCGGGAGGCAACCTCAAGGTAGTCAGTTACCGCCTGGGGGGCAACCTCAAGGTAGTCAGTTACTACATGGGGGGCAACCTCAAGGCAATAATTTACCACCTGGGGGGCAACTTCAAGGTAATTTTTTACCAGGACAAACTGTAGGACAATATTATTTACCTGGAGAACAACCTCAAGGACAGTACATACCTCAAGGCTGTCAACCTTCAGGACAGTGCATACCCCAAGGTCAACCCCAGACTCAGCATATTCCTTAGGGTCCTTATCAACCCTAGATTTCATATGTGCCTCAGGGTTATCAACCCCAAGGTTAGTACCCAACTCAAGGTTTCCAACCACCTTCTAGTCAATCATTTGTACAAGGAGCTGGAAATTTACTACTTAATTATCAACCCTACATTCAACTAGGCTATGGTCCTTCATACGCACAACCTTCTACGGGAAAATACCCCGGAATGAACATGGTGTGGAATCCATCTCAAGTTCAACAGATTATGCAACCTAATGTGCAGTTACATAATCAAACTGGACAGCCTTTTGTTTCTGGTCCAACCCAGCAACCTATCCAGCCTACTTATCCAGCCTACTGTTCAAATCCCTGCACCTAGTTTTGTTCAGCAACCTGGGCCTAGTACACCTCAGACTCCGCCTCAAACTACTGCAACCAATACAACATCTGTTCAACCTACAACACTTGTTTCTGGAGTATCTGTAGCTTTGGTTTCTTCTACCCCTGCATCTGTGAAAATTCCTCAAGTCTCTGTGCCCCAGTCAGGACCTACAGTTCAAACTTCGGTCCAGATGCCTGCAAGACAAGCTGGTACAAGTACGATTGCCACAAGTCAACCACAATTCACATATCAACCATACCAGGGACAGTATCGATTTGGTCCTGTTGCACAAAACCCAGTTTATCAGTATCAACCGTATCCTGGCTATACTTATCAATAGCCTAAACAACCCCAGTTTGGTCTGGTTAATCCTGGTTTCCTGAGAGGTTATACCATTCCTAATGCAAATCCGATTCTAGGTTATCCTGGATATCCTCCTCCTGGAACTGATCTCATTACTCAAGGTTTTCGTGACCCTAACCGTCAATTACCATTTATTGCAACTTTGGATTTACCTGATTTGTCACACTTTACGAACGATCTGATTTACTATCTTCTGTATTGGCTGCCAATGCCTAATAATTTGCCTAGTGATATACCAAAATTCGAGGGTAAGTCGGGAGAGGATCCGTCAAATCACGTTATGACTTATCACCTCTGGTGTGTGTCTAATTCGATAATTGATGATTCAATTCAATTACGCCTTTTTCAATGAACTCTTATTGGTATTGCTGCCAAATGGTACATTGAGTTACCATGAGGCTCTTTTAATAATTTCAATCAGTTAGCAACTGCTTTCTTAACTCATTTTCAGTTTCCTATCAGATACGACAATGGCACAGAACTTTTGACTTCACTAAAACAATCCACGTCCACATATATTTCTGATCATATTCACAAATGGCGACGTAGGAGGTGTTTAGTGAAATTTTTCATTCCAGATCAAATTTTGGCAGAATGGTTCATTAAATCATTATTACCCAAAATCACTAAAGATGTAGCTATTGGGGTTCCTATGTTTTGGCAGATTTGGCAATACCAAAAGATAAGACAACATCAAACCACTTTGGGGCCCTAGGATCTAGCCCTCCTGGACCCGAAGAGGGATCTCTCCAATAGAAAAAAGAATGATATATCTTTGAAAGCTCAAATGAGATGTTAGGATAGGTATGAAGCAAAAAGGGGGGTTTAAAATGATTTGGTTGGTTGGTTGCTGAGTTGGTCATGAGATCATGGACTGAGAAAGTGATGGGAGGAAAGGAACAAAACAACAAGATGCTTCAGCAAAGAGGATAGGTCAAGAAAGTGCCATCCATTGGGCTATGGAGTCATGAAAGGAGAATTACTTGCAACAGCTAGCCAAGGCTTTCATAGGGCAAGTGATCTACACTAAAGGATCTTTTAGATAGATGATGGGATGGAACATTAAGCGAAGAAGGTGAAAGAAGGAGAGCAACCCAATTTCTATCTATATATCAGGTCAGAGGTCATTTAACTCCAGACCTGCTTGGACATACTCAAAGGCAGCTTTCAAAGAAGGGACAAAGGGGCAGCTTATAGATCGGACCAGAGGTCATTTAACTCCATGTCAACTTTAGCATGCTCCAAAGGAAAAACGGAGATAAGTTAACAAAGCTAGAATCTATAGATTAGAGAAGGACTTTGAACCTTCAATGCTTTGACACCAGCAGGAAACATCCAAGTAGCAAACTCCATAACTCATACATCAGCTAGTAGCATATGGAACTACTACACTGGTTAAATTAACTGAATTTACTCCTAGATAACACATACAACAGAAAACATTAAGGCAAGGAGAGCAGAAACATAGGGTGCCTAACAATAGAAAATCCTATGCCAGATTTCTGATGCAAGCCAGAAGACTAATGAACAGCATGAAAGTGTGATAAACAGAGTTAGGAAAACATCACAAATAGTAATAGACCAGGATCTTGTGAAATGTGCTTGATTAATGATGCAAAACCAGTCATATACATCAGAGCTCAATGGCTGAAAAACAATCCAAATTTCTCCTCCCAGCCTACTACATTCCACTACAATGCTACTCTCTCCCAAGACTGTTCTAACAATCCAAATGAATTTCCCTAACTGCAACAACAGCAACTGGACAACAACGGCCCAACAACAACCTTTTCAATAATGCTCTTGGGAATTCTAATAGGGGAAGAGAAAAAACAGAGGTAGATGAATCATTGAATGGATCTCATTAAAAAAGAGGGGAGGTAGGTCGAATTCCCACTCTGCTTAATGGTAATCTGCATCACTGTGTGTACTCTGGTATGGTTTGGGAGACTCTGTCAGGCCAAGATTGACCTCCGCTGCTTCTTTGGAGTCCTTTCAGGTGTCTGGAACTCTGTGCTGCCTTCTAGAAATGATAGACTGGATGAGAAGGTCCGCAGGTCTCTCCCTACCTCCATTACTGTTGTCCAGACAGTCTTAAATAAGCTTATGTCTGTAACATACATTTAAGGGCACGAGGAGGCATGGAGATTTCTTGTAGGAAGGTGTCCCATCTGGAGAAAAGTACTTTGCTGATATTGAACACAGATAAGACTTTGACAGTGTGCTTAAATCTTCAAGCTGTGCCCTTTCCTTTGAATGTAGGGTTAAACGTTAATTATATCGACAACAGTCATTAACCCCCTTTGAATCTCTGCTGCTGGTCCATTAGCGAATGCTGACATGGCCTCTATGTGTTATCTGCTTAATAAAATAAACTGTTACAAACCTAGGCAGTGGTGTAGAAATCCTGCGGAGGCCCGGAGGAACAATGGTAGAACAGTTGAGAGTGGTGAAAATAATGGGGAGTGGCGGAAGAAATGGTTAATAGTGTAAAGCCCAAAGATTAAATGTTGGGCGAATTACAAATGAAATCACCGAAAATAATGAAGCGGAGCCACGGATGTGGGACCCGATCATGGTGGAGGGCGATTCACTAAACCTTAATGTAAAACAAAAAGGTTTGATTAACGGAGGAAATACAAAGGAAATGGAAGAAATGCAATAGAAATGCAAGGGGAATGACCGTACAGGGTGGGACCCGCGGGATCAAATCGCAATCAGAGATCGGAGCAGGGAGTAATCGCAACGCATCTGAAAAATGTTGCGATGCAATCAATCGGAGGGGGAAGCGATCGGGGGGGAGTTGCGATCAGAGGATCAGAGGGAATGGCGCGATCGGAGGTCGGAGGAAATAACTTGCAATCGGGTGGATTGGAGGATGGTGCGATCGGGCAATCGGAGGAATGCAGTGATCGGAGGAAGAGGCAAGGGACTTGCGATTGCGTGATCGAGCGGAGTTGCGATGCGATGATTGGAGGGATTTGTGATCGATCAATCGCATCGCAAATATTTGCGACGCGAGATCGGAGCATACCACATAAAACATGTGATCGAAAAAGTTTGCAATTTTTTATTGTATTGCGGGTTAAGGACTTTGGGTTATGCGGCGGGGATATATATAAAATGAAACTTTATAATAAAGTTCATGGGTATGGCAACGGGAAGTGGTTAGGGGTGGGACTTATAATAGACGCTAACATTTTTTATTATAAGGTCCTAAGGGGTATGGTCGGGGAAGTGGTTTACAAATCGCATATTTTGTTTTGAAATGATTTACAATGTGATTTGTAATCGGAGAAGGGAGAAAAAGGGGTTAGACCTTATTATAAGGTAGGAAAGTGGGGTTTCAACCCATTTTAATGAATTTTGAAGGTTAGAGAAGGGAACAATAGAGGGGTAAAGGGGGAAATGGGAAAACAAAGGGTAGGGGAAGAATTTAAAGGGGATTTTGGGGGGATTTGAAGGGTAAGAAGGGATTTAGAAGGGGAGACAAAGGGGAACGAAGTAGAAGCTAAGTAGGGGTGAAATAAGAGGGAAAAGGGCCTTTCGGGCATTCTTATTCACAACAGAAAGGTTTTATGATGGAAATCAGCAGAGGGGATTTCACCAAAGGACAAAAGGCACAAGGAGGCTTCAAGGATGATGTGTTTTTAGGGGAAATGCATTCCTTGAAGGATCAACAACATTTTATCCCCCTGTTTTCTTATCAAAAAATTTATAGGGGGGCTAACAGTGGCTCCACATGGGGATGGCTTCTTCTTGAAGGAGTCAAGAATTCAGAAAATAAATCTTTGGTGTAGGCCAGATGCCTGGTGCTTGACTCATCCATTTCTTTCTTTGATCAGCTGCCACAAATTATGAAGACACCATATCAGCAGTAAATTTCTCCCAAACAGCTACCTACCCATACTATAGTCCTAACATTTTTCTTCTGGGTGCATTTGGACTTGCAGACCCTTTACATCATCAATTTTTACAAACAGGAAAATAAACCTATTCTACTTCTACCCTTATTACTCCATGAGACCAGATTAGACTGTTGGTCTCATAGCTTCTCTACCTATTCTAGTGTCTTCTAGGATTAAACTATCTAGCAGATTTCTTCTCTACATTCTAAGACAGAAATTGAAAATCAGACAAGCTAGGATTAGACTGTCTGACTTGCTGGACTTTTCAGAAATTAAAAACAACTAACTACATGCTCATGGACTGAGCTTTATTGAGCTTTACCTACCTACCCTACTCTACTGGAAATATCTGATGTTTTAGGTGATACAATAATGCCAATGTAGCCAGTCAAGCAGTAACAAAAAAGGATATGAGCACTGACTGCCTGTCAGAGATAACCACAGGGTGCTCTGCATGTGGTTCTTCAAAACTGAGGTCGCCATCGGTAGTGACCATTCCTGATGAAACTGGCCCGTGCTAAGGATCAACGCCGGAGCATTCAGACTGATCAGGGCCTCCATATATTCTGCCATAGGATCGCAGAACGTGTGATGTAAGCTTTCTTCTTTCTGGCCTACCATGAATTGTAGGATGACCACGTCCTGGGCAGCTTCGATTATTGCATTTTCCACTGCATCTTCAAAGCGGATCTTGAGAACCTGATCATCTTCTCCTTGCACATCGAACAACAGCAGAATTCCTTCTCTTTTAGGAGGAGGGAGACTTTCCAAAAAGGCTCTCAGGTCTCTGAACTGGTATGATTTCTCTTGTGAGTTCAAAAGTTCAATCTGAGCTTCATACCTTTCAACCACCAGCTCCAAGAATATTTTCCTGAGCACGGGTCCGCCCTTTAAGCTGAGAGGAATAACCCCTGGAAGGTCCTCCACCTTATATTCTACCAAGTCACTAGAAATGGTATCATGACACACTGCCATGAAATTTGGAAACATTTCTGCAAACCGTTCAGGGTCTTCCATTAGTGATGTGACTTGGTCTTTGGCCTGGATGATGTTGTACTGTGACATGGTCTCCCAGTGGATTCTTGTGAACACACTGATAATCAGTAGCCTACTGATCACCAGTGGAGTCCTTTAATTATTCAGGAATTGTGGAGTCTCCAGGTGGATGACTTACCATTTTACTGTCCACCACAGTGATTTACCAAATCAAGGTTGATTGGTCTCTATTCCCCAGTGGAGTTTCCATTATGTTGGGGTTCCTATGTTTTGGCAGATTTGGCAATACCAAAAGATAAGACAATATCAAACCACTTTGGGGCCCTAGGATCTAGCCCTCCTGGACCCGGAGAGGGATCTCTCCAATATAACAAAGAATGATATATCTTTGAAAGCTCAAATGAGATGTTAGGCTAGGTATGAAGCACAAAGGGGGGTTTTAAATGATTTGGTTGGTTGGTTGTTGAGTTGGTCATGAGATCATGGACTGAGAAAGTGATGGGAGGAAAGGAACAAAACAGTAGGGTGCTTCAGCAAAGAGGATAGGTCAAGAAAGTGCCATCCATTGGGCTATGGAGTCATGAAAGGAGAATTACTTGCAACAGATAGCCAAGGCTTTCAGAGGGCAAGTCATATACACTAAAGGATCTTTTAGATAGATGATGGGATGGAAGATTAAGGGAAGAAGGTGAAAGAAGGAGATCAACCCAATTTCTGTCTATAGATCAGGTTAGAGGTCATTTAACTCCAGACCTACTTGGACATACTCAAAGGCAGCTTTCAAAGAAGGGACAAAGGGGCAGCTTATAGATCGGACCAGAGGTCATTTAACTCTAGGTCAACTTTAGCATGCTCCAAAGGAAAAATAGAGATAAGTTAACAAAGATAGAATCTATAGATCAGAGAAGGACTTTGAACCTTCAATGCTTTGACACCAGCAGGAAACATCCAAGAAGAAAAATCCATAACTCATACATCAGCTAGCAGCATATGGAACTACTACACTGGTTAAATTAACTGAATTTACTCTTAGATAACACATACAGCAGAAAACATTAAGGCAAGGAGAGCAGAAACATAGGGTGCCTAACAAGGGAAAATCCTATGCCAGATTTCTAATGCAAGCCAGAAGACCAATGAACAGCATGAAAATGTGATAAATAGAGTTAGGAAAACATCACCAATAGTAATAGACCAGGATCTTGTGAAATGTGCTTGATTAATGATGCAAAACTAGTCATATACATCAGAGCTCAATGGCTGAAAAACAATCCAAATTTCTCCTCCCAGCCTACTACATTCCACTACAATGCTACTCTCTCCCAAGACTGTTCTAACAATCCAAATGAATTTCCCTAACTGCAACAGCAACAACTGGACAACAATGGCCCAAAAACAACCTTTTCAATAATGATCTTGGGAATTC
Source organism: Pinus albicaulis (assembly GCA_034641835.2). Taxonomy (NCBI): domain Eukaryota; kingdom Viridiplantae; phylum Streptophyta; class Pinopsida; order Pinales; family Pinaceae; genus Pinus; species Pinus albicaulis. The sequence goes on along the minus strand of CM076579.1, from coordinate 330,342,131 downwards.
TAATAGGGGAAGAGAAAAAACAGAGGTAGATGAATCATTGAATGGATCTCATTAAGATAGAGGAGAGGTAGGTCGAATGCCCACTCTGCTAAATGGAAATCTGCATCACTGTGTGTACTCTAGTATGGTTTGGGAGACTCTGTCAGGCCAAGATTGACCTCCGCTGCTTCTTTGGAGTCCTTTCAGGTGTCTGGAACTCTGCGCTGCGTTCTAGAAATGATAGACTGGATGAGAAGGTCTGTAGGTCTCTCCCTAGCTCCATTACTGCTGTCCAGATAGTCTTAAAGAAGCTTCTGTCCGTAACATACGTTTAAGGGCTCGAGGAGGCATGGAGATTTCTTGTAGGAAGGTGTCTCGTCTGGAGAAAAGTACTTTGCTGATATTGAACACAGATAAGACTTTGACAGTGTGCTTAAATCTTCAAGATGCGCCCTTCCCTTTGAATGTGGGGTTAAACATTAATTATATCGAAAACAGTCATTAACCCCTTTTGAATCTCTGTTGCTGGTCCATTGGCGAATGATGACATGGCCTCTCTGTGTTATCTACTCAATAAAATAAATTGTTACAAACCCGGGCAGTGGTGTAGAAATGCTGCGGAGGCCTGGAGGAACAGTGGCAGAACAGTTGAGAGCGGTGAAAAGAATGGGGAGTGGCAGAAGAAATGGTTAATAGTGTAAAGCCAAAAGATTAAACGTTGGGCGAATTACAAAGGAAATCCTCGAAAATAATGAAGTGGAGCCACGGATGTGGGACCCGGTCATGGTGGAGGGCGATTCACTAAACCTTAATGTAAAACACAAAGGTTTGATTAACGGAGAAATACAAAGGAGATGGAAGAAATGGAATAGAAGTGCAAGGGGAATGACGGGGTACGGGGGTGGGACCCAGGGGATCAAATCGCAATCAGAGATCGGAGTGGGGAGTAATCGCAATGCGTCTGACAAATGTTGTGATGTGATCAATTGGAGGGGGACGCGATCGGGGGGGAGTTGTGATCGGAGTGATCAGGAGATACATTGCGATCGGAGGATTGGAGGGAATGGCGCGATCGGAGGTCGGAGGAAATAACTTGTGATCGGGCGGATCGGAGGATGGTGTGATCGGGCAATCAGAGGAATGGAGGATCGGAGGAGGATGCAACGGACCTGTGATTGCGCAATTGGGCGGAGTTGTGATGCGATGATCGGAGGGATTTGTGATCGATCAATCGCATCACAAATATTTGCGACGCGATTGATCGCATCGCAAATATTTGCGACGCGAGATCGGAGCGTACCACATAAAACATGTGATCGAAAAAGTTCGCGATTTGCGATTGTATTGCGGTTTAAGGACTTTGGGTTATGCGGCAGGGATATATATAAAATGAAACTTTATAATAAAGTTCATGGGTATGGCAAGGGGAAGTGGTTAGGGGCGGGACTTATAATAGACGTTAACATTGTTTATTATAAGGTCCTAAGGGGTATGGTCAGGGAAGTGGTTTACAAATCGCATATTTTTTTTTGAAATGATTTACAATGCGATTTGTAATCAGAGAAGGGGGAAAAAGGGGTTAGACCTTATTATAAGGTAGGAAAGTGTGTTTTTAACCCATTTTAATGAATTTTGAAGGTTAGAGAAGGGAACGATAGAGGGGTAAAGGGGAAAATGGGAAAACAAAGGGTAGGGGAAGAATTTAAAGGGGATTTTGGGGGTATTTGAAGGGTAAGAAGGGAAATAGAAGGGAAGACAAAGGGGAAAAAAGTAGAAGCTAAGTAGGGGTGAAATAAGAGGGAAAAGGGCCTTTTGGGTATTCTTCTTCACAACAGAAAGGTTTTATGATGGAAATCAGCAGAGGGGATTTCACCAAAGGACAAAAGGCACAAGGAGGCTTCAAGGATGATGTGTTTTTAGGGGAAATGCATTCCTTGAAGGCTCAACAACATTTTAGCCCCCTGTTTGCTTGTCAAAAAATTTATAGGGGGGCTAACAGTAGCTAAGGGAGGATTTTTTATTGAAGAGAAAGTCATTGCTCAGGCTTAGTACCTTGACCTAGTTTATACGTAGTTAGGTACTTTACATGAAAAAATCCATGATCTTCCAAAACACAATCAAATAAATACAGCTCCTTCAGGGTCTCATGCCACTGATGGTATGATTGGTTCAGTTAGTACTAAAAACAAGAAGAAATCTTCAAATAATTATTCTCCTATAATAACTTTACCTGATTCCCCGAAAGGAGATTCTTCCGCTGAATTTTCTGCCAACATCCACATCATAAAGTCATATACGACCAAATCTAAATCTGGCAGTAAAAAGAAGGGGAAGAATAAAAACAAACAAAATTCAAAAGATAAAACAGATAAAAATGAATCTACTGACGAAAAACTCAAACCTCGCTATCCTTGTTTCATTTGCGATGAGGATCATTTTACCAAAGAATGCCCACATCGAGAAAAGGTTTCAAAATTCATTAAAGGTTCTCAAACGCCTACTGTCTTGAAGGATCCTTTTTCTACTCAAAATAGTAAGATGATTGGTTCTACCTCGAACGCCTGAGAAGAACCCATTCTGATGATGTCTCATGTCAGGATGGCGACGCGATTGCAAGATTATTGTAGTAAAAATCTTGTTGTTGGTAAGGAAGAAGAATCTTCTAATTCAAACACATCAACTACACCTCCTCATATTTCTGATCTGTTACAGATTGAGAAACCCAAATCAAACTTAGTAATCAGACCGCCTGCTAAAGGTGTACTTCATAAATTAGCTTTCAATCCACATGCGAGAGCTGCTCAGAATTACAACATTGTTGAGGACTTAGCTATTTCCCCTTCAGCAATGTCGGCTTTGGAAGTGCTGCAATCATGCCCAGCACAGCGTAAATTACTATTGTCTGCCATAGGAGCTGTCGATATTCAGGATTCTAACCTAATAATCTTCGATTTAGAGAATAGTACACCTCGCCTACCCCATCAAATGGCTTTCCAGATTCATGTATTAGTCAAAAACAAACCTTGCTTTCATACTATGATTGATGAAGGGGGTTCTACGTGTATTATGTCGATCTAGTGTTGGAAATCGCTTGGTTCTCCCACACTCAATCAATCTTCGACAATTTTAAAAGCTTTTGATGGCCGAGGGTTCCATCCTTTTGGTATTTTGCAGAATTTACCTATAGAGGTAGAAGGAAAAACCGTAAATCTCGATGTGGAAGTGGTTGATGCCCCTCTAGATTATAACCTTCTCCTGGGTCGCAATTGGTCTTATGCTATTACTGCTGTTGTTTCATCGGTATTTCAGCTTATAAAGTTTCCACATAAAGGAAAGATCGTTACAATAGAATAGCTTACTTATTTCTCATCTGATCCAACCTCTACAGATAGTATTCAACACATCGGTAAAACGACTATCCCTTATAAGGATGTCGGCGTAGTTTTGATTAAAGATTCTGGTTTAATGGGAAATTTTTCCTTCCCTACTCCTAACGTATTGCCTCTTATCGCAAATATTCATATGATTTCATCAAATACTATTACTTTTGATGATCCTTGGATCATACCTTTTGATTCCGAGGTGGATTCATTTGATGGCGCGATGCCTTTGAGTCCTTTTGAAATTGCATATCAAGCTATACAGTCGTTTTCTGATCCTTCTTCAACCGAAAATGATCCAATGAATGTGATCCATGAGGAATCATTTTCTATATCTAGCTCAACTTCAACGACATTTCCTAATCTTGTTCATAATGATGAGAAGATTCATGAACTCTTGTCTGTTGATGATTTACCATGGGAAGATCTACATCACTGATCTTCATTTTTACCTGAGCTTGATCATTTTGAAAATGATTTCTCTTCTATTTTTACTACTGATTATGTCAAAGAACCACAAAATCCATTGCAACATTCTGATTCTGAGTTAAATTTGGAAAATATCTCCCGAACGGTTCCTATCGACATTTTAGTTAAGCCAGGAATTGTTGAAAATATTCATATAGGTGCTTCCTATACGAATGATGAAATCCAAACTTATAAAGCCTATTTCAAGAATTTTGTGACGTGTTTACATGGTCATATGAAGAAATGCCAGGAATCGATTCGGCAATATTTTTCCATGAAATTAAGACTTACCCGGATGCTAAACCTATCCGACAACGCTTACGTCAAATACATCCGAGAAAATTTGCTGCTATCAAAGCCGAAGTTGAGAAATTAATTCATGCAGGTTTCATTTATCCAATTCCTTTAACCGATTGGGTATCGAATATTGTTCCTGTCAACAAAAAACAAGGAACGATAAGAGTATGTATCGACTATAGGGATATTAATCGAGCTTGTCCTAAAGACAATTATCCAACCCCTTATATCGATCAAATTATTGATGATTGTGCCGGTAGTGAAATGTTCTCCTTTATGGATGGTTTTTCTGGTTACAATCAAATCAACATACTCCCTGCTAATCAACCTAAAACAACTTTCATTTGTCCATGGGGAACATTTGCTTATTGAAAGCTACCCTTTGGATTGAAGAATGCTGGGGCAACTTTTCAAAGGCTATGTCTTACGCATTTCATGACATCAAGAAAATTGTGCAGCCTTATCTCGATGATTTACCTTCCCATTAATCGTGTAGATCCGATCATCTCACTCATTTACGAGCTATCTTTATGAGATGTAGGCATTATCAAATTCGGCTAAATCCACACAAATTTGTTTTTGTGTAGAATCGAGTCGCTTACCAAGATTTGTCATTTCAAAAGCATGCATTCATGTCGATCCATGGAAGGTTGAAGCTATCGTCAATCTACCTCCTCCTTCGACTCTTTTCCAACTCCAAAGTTTGCATGGGAAAGAAAACTTTTTACGTTGTTTTATTCCTAACTACGTCGAGTTAACAAAGGGTTTTATTAGGTTGTTAAAGAAAAATGTTCCATTCTTTTGGGATGAGATCGTTGATTGGTCTTTTGATGCACTCAAACACGCATTCACCCATGTACCATTACTGCATCCTCCCAATTACAACCAGGATTATTTTTTGTACCTCACCACTTCTCATTCCACCATTGGGATGGTTTTAGTTCACGAAGATGAATTCAAAAATGAAAATGTGATTTACTATCTTAGTCGAAATCTGCATTCGACTAAGATAAAATATTCGAATGTGGAGAAATTGGCCTTGGCAGCTGTCCAAGCTGTCCAAAGATTTCGTCACTACATCTTATTACGCAAAACCACAGTGATTTCTGACTGTAACCTTATGATCTATATCTTGACGAAAAAATTTCTAGGGGCCAAGTATTCCAAATGGATAGTTATCCTGCAGGAATTTGACTTGGAATTTGAAAAATCCAAGGCAAAGAAGTCTTTGGTTTTTTCTGAACTAATGTGTGATTTCCCGTGTACTGATACTGAAACTGTGGTGGAGCAGCCCATTGTGGACGAATCCTTGTTTCTTATCAGTACTCTTGATCCTTTGTATGGGGATATTACTTTTTATCTCCAAACCCAATATTTTTGGCCTGAAATTTCACGATATTAGCGACAGAAAATACGTTTCCAATCCCAACAATATAATATTATTGGTGATACACTCTATCTTCATGGAGCGGATTCTATTTTCTGACATTGTCTTACTCATGAAGAAGCTAAGAAGGTTCTGAATGACTGTCATTCTGGAGAATGTGGCGGTCATATGTCTGGGTATGTCACAACCCAAAAGATATTGCGCGCTGGTTATTTATGGCCGTCCTTATTCAAAGATTGTATCAATGTAATCCAGAAATGCCACAATTGTCAGGTCTTTGATTGTAAAATGCTTGCACCACCTGCTCCTCTTCACCCTAAAATTGTTGTTGGTCCTTTCGCAAAGTGGGGTATTGACTTTATTACGTGTAACCCTCACTCAGCGGGGGGGCATGCATATATTATCCTAGCGGTAGATTATTTTACTAAGTGGGCCGAGGCGATGCCTACATTTTCGGCAGACGGCAAGACTGCTGCAACTTTCGTGTTCAATCATATAATTGCTAGATTCAGTGTTCCTCAAGCTATCATTGTGAATCATGGAAGTCATTTTCGAAATATCATGATGACTGAACTGACAGATAAACTTAGCTTATGCCACGATAGTTCTACTCCATATCACCCGCAGGCTAATGGTCTGGTTGAAGCTATCAATAAATTTTTAGTCACTATGATTAAACGAATCATTGGTATTCATAAGTCGAACTGGCATACCATGCTATTTTCGGCACTTTGGGCATATCAGACCTCAGTAAAAACATCAACTGGTTTCACTCCTTTTCAATTGGTTTACGGTTTGGAAGCTGTGTTACCTATTGAATGCGAAATTCCATCATTACAATTAGCCATCGAGTTACTCCCAGCTACTTCTAAAGAAGAGAAACATTTTTTGTACTTAGCTCAGCTAGATGAGAATCGACACACTGCTGCATTAGCAAATAAGACTCATGCAAAACAAATGAAAGCTTAGTACGACAGAAATGTTACACCTCGCAACTTTTCAGAAGGAGACCTAGTTTTAGTATATGATCGAGCAAACGATAAGCTAGGGGCAGGAAAATTTGTACCTATGTGGCATGGTCCTTATTTTGTTAAGCGAAAGCTAGAAAAAGGGGCCTATGAACTGATATATTTTGACAGGGTTTCTTTAGATAAACCCAAAAATGGGCTTTATTTGAAGAGATATTATGCTTAAATTCTGAGTGGAGATTTTTGTTAGATTAGTTTCTTTAATGTTGGTATGTCTTAGATTAGAAAAGTGTGCCTAGTTTAGAGTGTGTTCTTATCACTATTCCTGCTTATCTGGGTTTTACTCTTGATATTGCAAATGTCGACGTCTCTTCAAACATACATTGGTTTTTCTGATGGTGCTTGTCATAGTACACGGAACATTTCTTCCGCAGCTTGGGTTATCTATTCACCCTCTGATGAGTTAGTATTTATGCATGGGGTAAGCCTCGGTCAAACAACGAATAACATTGCAGAATATAGTGAAGTGATTGAGTTATTATCTGAATCCATATCGTTTGGAATTTGGAGTTTGATTGTTAGGTTGGATTCTGAACTCGTTGTATTACAGCTTAACAAGGTTTATGCCATTAGAAATCTTGTATTATTATGATTATTTTTTAGAGTTTTTCTCTTGGAATGTGAATTTGATTACATTGTGTTAGCCATCAGTATTTTTTTTACATGTTAGTGATGACTATATCTTCAGCTGAGTTTTCTAGAAACTGATTTCCTTATGTCAATATGTCATCCAGAAAACCCTCCCAAAACTTTTTTCGCCTTTCTACCTATTCAGTCCACCCCTGGCAACATCAAAAACCTCATATCACAATCCTATCTAGCTTCAGCCTTATTGACCTGCCCATCAGCCTTAAAAGGCAAATCCACATCTATTTCAAAAGTCTACCCTATGTTAGGAAGTGGCGTTTAGGACATTTCACCTTTGGCAATCATCAAAAAGCCAAAAAAGCCTCCATCTGCAGCAGACCTACCATGACTGATCCTTTACTTTGCAAAATAAATTGACAAACAGCCTTAAGTCGCGCCACTCATGTTCCTTAGGTCTCAGCACTGCATAAAGCCCAATCTCAAGCTGACTAGTAGGTTTTTCACAGTATTCTATGGTTTCTACAAAGGCAGAAAATATAACTTCATCTCAGGAGGAATTGCTTGATCTACACTTAGAGGAACAGCTGCTTCTAAATGTATTGTGAGCCTGAGATGAAGCTGCAAAACAAAAGTCACTCATCAGGACATTACAGCTCTTTCCAGCATGAAAATCACAGTAAGAAAGGGTCGCCACTATCTCAGCAAAATAGTAAATTGTCAAGGCCCAGAACCTCCTTCATTTACAAGCAGAGGGTTAGGGCGCCTCCTTCATACATAAGCAGAGGGCGCAGGCCAGTGTTGACTCAGAAGGTTGCAAAAGTCCAGGTTTGCCTTTACTAAAACAATGAAACAATATCTTCAGGTTTCATGAATATAGTTGATGACCATAACAGGAATATAGTGGAAATATGATAAAGCTCAAAGGAAAGGAGATTTTGGCCAGATAAAGGAGCTCATTTCAGACTTGCAAACCAGGTGAATTGTTGAAACTTTAGAAGGCCTGTCATCAGTAAACATTCCAAAGCATAAGTACCCTGTCTATCCACAAGATCAAATAGAACAGATGGTAACCAATGCCATTACACAGGCAGGAGAAAGGTCTTGGTTTTTCAAGAAAGCACTGAACTTCATAGTCACAAAGGTTATTTGTCAAAGTAATAAATCATGAGATGAACAAGCCAAATATCTCAATCAGCCTTAGGACAGTACAGGGAAACAGTATTACTCTGGCTAGGGTTTCTGCTGACACACAATGATGCTTGCAAGTGAAGATGCTAAGACTGATGTTTTTCAAGAGGTTTCTTACCACTACATTCAGAAAAAGGCTGTGTCGAACCTAGTGGTCAAAAATTCTCCGGACACCTTATCTGATGAAGAGCCTCCTCCATGCATGAGTAGAGGGCCGAAACTACTGCAGGGTGCTGAAACTGATTGATACAAGAAAGCAGTGGAAGGATGCCAAAAAGGAAGAAAGGTCATTTCACAGATGAATGATAGTGCTGATAATGTAAAGGTATTGATACTCCTATTTCAAGAACTATTTATCATACTGTACATCTAGTGGAAAGGAGAAAATATTGAACATATTGTATGCTATTAATGCCAAAGGAGCAGTTGATTTAAAAAGGGTTAAAGACATTCCATGATCACCTATCCAGAAATCTAAGGAAATCCCTTCTGAGTAAACAGAGAAGTCTAGTGTGAAAGGATGCAACCTAAAAAGTGTATTTACAGTCCAGAGAAAAACTTGTGAATCACCTGGAAGCAGCAATTTATCACTGGGAAAGTAAAAAAGTGGCCAAGGTTGAGTCATAGAATGCATGATGACAGGTATACAATGCTATGAATAGACAAAGAGGCAGTTTGATAAATGGTCAGTCTTTGAGTTTGAGGCAAGTGCATTCCTCCCACCATTCAAAAGATAGATATATCATCAGTAAGGTACCTTCAAGCAGGAAGTTGTTTGAAACAAAAAAGAGGCGCCTTTGAAATTGAGAAGCCATATGCAAATCCAAGTTGGGTCAGTGAACTTGGCACCTTTTGTGTTTAAAGATTGGAGAAAGCAGTCAAAGGACCGAAGATTGTCAAAACAGGCCTACAGAATCCTGTCCTATCAGCAACAAACCTATTTTAGGTATCTCATTGGCAATTTTATAACGTTGTGGCGGAAGTAATGAAGAATTTGTTGAAGTTGCTTAGGTTCAAAGCCCGGGGGCAGAATCAAGGATCGGGTGTATATATTCAAATTACAAGCCCAAGGTTTAAACACTAAACAAAGTTAAAAATTAATGTTCAAATGACCGTTGGGATGTTTGTTTGAAAACGATATAAGTTTGAAGTGTGAGAGTGGGAAATTCACTTTCAAAAAACTAGAGTCAAAATCCCGTGCATCCACAGCATCAAACAAGCAAGAAAACTGGGCGAAAATTCACAAATTTGCACTCAGAGGCGGCGAGACGTGCCTGGGATTTGGCGCGACGTGCCTGGGCAGATTTTTGCAAAGGCTTCCTTCGCCGGCGCGACGTGCCTGTAGGTGGGCACGACGTGCCTGTAGGTGACCGCCCGACCACACGACAGGCCGACCCGAAAATTTTGTTCTTGCGCGACGGGTTTTCTCCAAAGGTTGCCGCGCTGCTATCCAGGGTATCCAGGGTTTCTTTCATCCTTTCAAGCGGGCGTCCATCAAAGTTTAAGGTATTTTCATGAATTTCCCATCGATTGCAAGATGTTGATAAGTAACAAGAATGTTTAAAAGCCTCGGACCTTGCCATTATTATCTACACAGTGAGATGAGGTAATTGCATTTGCAATACGGGGTTTTATGGTTGAGAACCAGTTTGTTCCTTTTCAAATCAATCTAAGGGCAGAGGTTGTCTTGTGAAGGACTGTGTTTTAAATTAAAAAAGGACTTTCGTTGCAGAAATACAGACCTAATTCTAATGAAGAACCTTTCACGCTATCATCCATACATTTCCACACTACTAAAACAGTGAAGTGTACTCAGTGAGGGGGTTTGACATTTTTATTGTTTTGAAAGAGAAGACTCTGGTAATCCCTGTCTAAAAAGCTTGTTAGTCTTCTAGAAGCTCTATCATTTTACCTCAGCCCTGTGTTCTTGTTGTCTAGACCTGTGTATGGTGACTTGCTTGATGAACAAACAGTGAAAGGAGGACACACTCTTGCACAGGACAGAATTGTTGGATGTTTGAAAGTTTCCTTGAACAGGGAGTTTTTTGTGTTAAGGTTGACATCAAAGACTTTAAAAGCAGAGTAGTCAGTGGCATCTTCTCACAGTACACTATTTAAGCAGATTGCTTTTCATTCACTATATTCTCCCACTGTAAATTTGTTAAAAAGAGTTTCCCAAGGTGAACAGTACAATGAGGAGCAGAGATTGTTGATGGTTAGATTCTGACATTAAAGGCAGAGGTACCAAAGTGGTGTTGGATTTCTCAAAACTTCACAAGTGAAAATGGCCACTGTCTAAAGGGCAGAGTGCTTGTTGATTGCGTTTGATATTAAAACAGAGGTGTAGGTATTATGTTGATCTCTTAAAAACTCACAAGCAGAGAGTATATTTCCTAAAAACCACTGTGCATTGGTTATACATCCAACTTGAGTCTGCCTTTCCTAGAAACCATATTATATCATGTTGAAGACTTGTGGACAGAAATTTTCAAAGGTAAACAGCATAGTGAAAGACAGAGGTTGTTAATGTTGGATTTTGACATCAAAGGCAGGGATATAGATGTGTTGGTGGACTTTTTAAACTCACAAAGCAGAGAGTGTGTTTCCTAAACCACTGTTGCACTGGTTTTACACCTAAACTAAATCTGCCTTTTTTCATTGCACTACATTGTATCATTCTGAAGATTGTTGAACAGAGTTTTTCTGAAGGTGAAGCAAGGCCATTTTCTAGAAGGCAGGGTTGTTAGTGATTGGGCACTTGTTGATGATCAAGTTTACATTGAAGCCAGATGTACGAAGATGGTGATTGACTTCTCAAAATTCATGAGTGGAAGGTGTTTTCCTTAAACACTGTGGGCTAATTTTTCACCTAACCAAAAGATCTCCTTTCTTTTCCACTGTGTGGTCTCTACAGAAATCTGCTAAACAGAGGTATTTTTCAAGATGAATGATCTGAAGAGCAGGGTGTTAATTTTTGAAGTTTGGTTTTGAAGACACAAATACAAGTGTAAGCTGGCCTCTAAAAAAGTCACAAGAGGGGTGATTGTTCAAAACTGTGCACAGGGAATCTACAAAGCAGTTACCTCATATTTTACACATGGTACCATTGTTAAGAAGGTTACATAGCTAAAGTGTATCCAGATTTGAAGGACTGTTGTTAATAAGTGCAGAGGTGGCTTATTCAAGGAAGCATTATTACATTTTATTCAAAACCACATTGTCTAAACTATCCAAACAGTGTAGTGGCCAGTTTCAATCCAACAGAGCATTGTTCATATAGTGAAGGCAGTTTGCCTTTTCCAAACCTTGTTTCAAAGTCAGAATGCCTCCAAAACGAGATCACAAAGGCGGACAACATAAGAGATATGAGCCTATCTCCATAGAATAAATCAATGCTCACCCATCAGTGCTTTTCAATTTCCATGAAGTAGGCTGTCTTGATTTCTGTCAGAGGATAGAAGAAGTCAAGAGTTTCTCGCCACTTACACATTTGTGCGCTTTGAGATTCAAGGACAAACACTTCCAGTTAGCAGGTCTTGAATTCAAAATCTCCCCAAGGTATGTATCCAAGGCTACCAAGATCCCGTATCATGGTGAAAAGTGGTTTAAGCAAGCGCATCTTGATCTGGAGGATTATAAACCTTTCATCAAGCCGGAACATAGAGAAACCATCACTGCTATTTTCCCTTTCTCCTATCTTCTCGACAGTTATGCTCCACTAATGAAGGCCATAATGAGATATTTCACTTGTGAAGGGAGGTTTAGCCAAATTTTTGCCTATCATGTTCGCTTGTTGATGCATTTTACTAGAAGCAGGCAATTAAACCTTCCATACTTTTTGTCCAAAAGCATAGAGAAAATGGCATCTACTGTCCAAAAGAAAGCTCCACCTCAGCAAATCCCTTCTCTCTTTCACCATTCCTTGATCAAAATCATCTTCTTACACCAGCTGGAGAAGAAAGGGGTTTCATGGGATTCATTCATTAGCCATGCCGATTTCGCCACTCTCCCTCCTGTTCATGTGTCTCCTACTCAGCCTGTCCATCGCCCAGTGCCTTTATCTAGTAGGCCTACCCCTAAAAAACTCAAGATGACCTCTGGGCAGCCAAGTAAACAGGGAGAAGGAGAGGGCAGTGAGCCACAGGGAGAAAAGGAGGATGATGAACAGCAGCAGCCAGATTTTGAGGGACAGCAGCAGTTGGAAATCAGTGGACAGTAGCTAGAGGTTGATGAGCTCATCAAATTGGAAGAGGGATAGCGGTAGAGGTTGATGAGCAATAATGACAGAGGTTGAAGAAGCGACGGAGTTAATGGCTCAAATGAAGCGCCTTTTGAGCCACAAGCTGGACAGGATGTTGAGGAAGGACAGCAAGCTGAAGCTGCCTCCTTGACAGTGACCAAAACTGTTCCTAAAAAAAGGAAATTGCCCAAAAAGACAACTTCTAGCTTGCCAAGGAGAAAAAGCGCTAGATTGGCATTCAAAGGCAAAAGTAAAATTGGAGAAAGTGCAAAGCATGGAGGTGAATTAGCTATTATCCCTATCCAAAGTGATGATAGTGACAATGAGGCCCGCATCCTTGAAAACCTCCTCATTCACAAAGAAGGGAAAATTGAGGTATTACAAGAAGATCTTCAAAGGGCGAGGAATTTCAACCATTTCTTGGAGGTTGAAAACAAACAAATGAAGTATCATGCAGCCATTCATGAGGCAAGGGCCATCAAGTACAAAAAGGAGGCGGAAAAGGCGCAAGTAAGAATTGAAGAGCTTATTGGCGAATTTGATGATGAGGAAGAGGAGGACCAGCCTAGGCGAAAGAGGCCTAGAACCATCGAGCTTAGGAGAGCCTTGGAGAAGCAGAAGGCTGAAGAACAAGCTCAATTCGAAGCTTTTCCTCTCACTACCCTCTTTGAGCGGGAAATTGAGGAAAACAAGGAAGCTTGGCTTGAGAGGGCTAACCAGCATTTGGAGACAAAGCTTGAGAAGGAAAACAGGGATCTTGAGCTACAGAGAAAGAGAACTCTTCACTTTCAGAAGCTAAACCAATTCGCCAGGCGCAAATTGAAGGTGGCACAAGAAAAATTGAAGAAATTGAAGGAGAGGCGCCTAGCACGGAAAGAAGAAAAAAGCACATCAGCCCTCGATATTTTGGCTTCAGCTTCGGAGCATGTCTCTATGGACCTTTGAAGGTCATGCATGCCAATTTTGGGCCTGTTTCGAAAACTTTTTGTTTTTGGCATTTTTTGGGTTTTTGGCCAAAAACTCATAAATGCGCCATTTCAGTTTGATGAGTCGTCAAGGGAGGAGGGTGATACCAATGGATTCCATAATTTCATTAGTAGCTCTCCAGCGATTTTCAGGGCATTTGAAGATCATTCGCCCCCTCAAATTGGCGAAAAACAACCTCATTTTGCACGTTCTGCCCGCCATATCAGCAGCCTGCTATTTTCTGGGTTTTTTCACACAGGTACAGTTTTGAGGGACTTTCAGAGATCAGATTGAGGTGATTTCAGTTGCGCCGGAAAGCAGACACAGAGAGCTTTCCAACGGGCCATCATGAGCCTCATTTCGACATCGGGAAGGCTTCCATTTGCATCCAGCAAGTCAGGGGACCTTTTTCAGGCATAAATATGAAGTATTTTTGCAATTTTTGAACTCCAAAAATCTGCTTTTCCCAAATGTGCGTTAGGCTATTTTTATCATGGGAAAATCATGTAAAGTAAATATAATTTCCGTTTTTAGCAGTTTTTTAGATATTTTATAGGATATTTTGTGCCTTGGGCTTTGCAAAGCCTCAAGGACAAGTTTAGATATTTTGACTTGGCCAATGGGATAGCTAGTTGCTCCATGAGGTTTTCCTCCCTCAAGCCTATTTATCCCATGGTTCTCATTGTAAATAAGAGGCTGAACTTGAGAGAAGAATTAATGCATTGGTCATATGAGCTTTGAAGAATACACTTGAGTTATGATGTTTGGATTGCCTCTTGGATGCTTTTGAGGAATGTTGAAGGCTTGTTGATGGATTCCTTGACATGGTAGAATGGTATAGTGCTTCTTAATGTGTTTTGTCTTCTAGTTTTCACTCATAATTCATATTTCTTGCTGCTATAGATCGGTAAAGATTGATTTTGAGATATGCCCATGGAGGCACCTCAAAATCCCTGAATCTTCATAGCTTGATGTTTTCTTCTCCCTTAGTTATGCTAAAGAATTCTTAGTTGCTCTTTAGTAACTTAAGGTATTGTTGCTAAGTTTTATTCATAAGTTCTATGTATGTTGAGTAGGATGTATGGTTTTCCCTACCTACCTATCAGCTGCCCATAGTTCTGTCCATAAAACTTTCTCTTTGACTGATTTGTTGATCATTTTGTTGAACCAGGGAGGCCTAGTCCCGATCTAGCCCTTTGCCTAAAACTATGAAAACTTATTTGTCCAAGTGCCCAATGACTTAGAGACTATGTTTAGGCGTTCCGGCATAGTTTATGAGTTGTTAGTTTGTCTCATGTGTTTTCCCCAAAGTCTGATAGCCATTTCCCGAAGTTAGAGGGTCTTATACCTTTATGTATGGCTGGAATGTTTGATTTCTATGTATTGATTAGCTTATAGTTATTCCTAGCATGATTAATGGCTTGCTATTACATGTTTATGTCTACTATTAACTAGTTTGCACTTGAAATCCCTTGTCTTTCACCAACTTATTGTCCATTTAATCCATTTTGCCCAGAGATCCCTTCTACTGTGAATCAAATCGGCCCTACAGCAGCTTTACATCATCACTTCATAGCTTCCTTGATCTGTTTGACCCCATAGCCCAATTTATCTACATCTTGTCATCCAGTTTATGTATTTGATCAGTTTCATCCCTCACAAACTTAAAACTAAAAAAACCAAAAACACACTTCATAACTAGCCTAATATCAGAACATCGCAAGTAAACACACCGACATCTTCTACACATATAGAGAGAGCCCTCTCTGAGTCCAGGAAGGCTAGGTCCTTGGGCTCCAAAGCTTGGTTTGATGTTACATCATCATTTGGCTAGCCAATCGGCCAAATCACGGGACCCTAACATAATGGCGATCACGGTGGGACTTTGAGTCAAAGCATCCTAGGTATCCCTTAGGAACTCTCAAAATCTCAGTCAAACTTAGAAGAGTAGAATCTGGTTGTCTCACCATCCTAGCAAAATGATGATTCAGCTGTAGGACACTTTTCCAAACCTCAGAACTACATAAAACTCAGAAAAACCCCAAAAAAACTCCTTTAGATTGGTTTTTGTCAAATACTGGTGGTGGACCATACAAATATATCTCAAAACAACTGATTTTCCACCTGGCGACTCCACTAAACTCTAGTAAGCCTTACTATTTCACCAAACTCTAGGCTACTTTCCGATAGACCTTTCCCATCACTCACTAACATAGCGGGAGATGGTAAGACACTGAGTACATGACAGTCTAGCAAACTCTTATGGACTCTTTGGTCTTTAGGTACCATAATCAAGCAAGCAGTCCATAGACCCATTTTTAGAGTAAACTCTTTTTTGTTCTCATCACCCTAGCAAAGTGTTGAAACAAATCTAGGATACTTTAACAAACCATAGGCTGCACATAAATTCAGAAAATCCAAAACATTCTCAGATTAGTCTTGGTGGTGGACCATAGCTATCTTCACAAAAACAATCCATTTCCACCTGGCGACTCCACTAATCCATCCCTTCTATTTTTGACCATCCTTCGCCTTAGTATAACTTTAGAGAAATCACTCATCCAAAACATTCACCAATATCATTCTCTCCAAGCTCTGGATCTAAAATCTGGCTTCCCGAAGAATCAATACCAGATCCCATCCAGACCCAAATCCCCCTATCATAGTAGATGACCCAGAGAAGATTATGTGGCAAGCTTCTGAAACTGATCATCTAGCTACCGATAGATCCATCCGTAGAACAAGATCTGTACCTAAAACTCGCAATATCCTTCTAGATTCACCTTCGGAACTAAAGTCATCACAAGCTCTTCCCCGAAGTAAATCATATAGTAAGATAAACTTCGACGATCTTGAACCCATAAACCCACCGCAGAGTCCTATTAGAGAAGCTTCACCCACCACTCCTCCTGATTTCCAGCTTCTTTATCAATTTGGCTCCTATCATCCCAGATCTGCTCAAAACCAGATCACTAGTCCAAGTTCATCCGCTACACCTAGTCAGACCACCACGGTTCAAACCACTTCATTCCAGCCTACTAGTCCTCATCTTGTACATCATCCATTAGCTCCAGTCATGGCAGCCTGGTACGCACCTTTGGTGTTGCCACCACCTTTAGCTCCTCTCCCAAACAAATATCAAGACAAGATCCCACACTTTACTGGAGAAGACACCACCACACCTCAACAGCATATAAGTAGAATGATTGATGCTTATGAATACCTAGAGGTACAAGACGAGACTGTCAGAATGAGAATATTTGCCCAAAGTCTTGGTGGTGAACCCAAAGCATGGTTCAAAAGCTTAGCTCCAAACATTATCCATGATATCCCAGAACTACATCAAGTTTTCAGAAACAGGTGGGAAATCCGAAGAAACCCCATTCAAATCTTGTCAGAATATAACAGCCTAAAACGGGAAAATGGGGAAAGTGTCCAAGCTTACTGTACTAGGTTCAACAGTGTATATAACTCCCTCCCACCTCTTTTCAAACCTCCACTTGGTTTAGCTTTGGCAAAATTTCCTGAGGGTTTTGATCCGGACATGACATATCATCTGAGAGACAAAGATCCCCCTACCTTGGAGGAAATGCAACAAATAGCTATAAAAGCAGATGCCAACTTAGCTGAAAAAAGAGCTAGAACTAGATCAGAAAGAAAGGTCACATATAGAGATGAGGTTTATACTTCATCACCTTCCCTAGATCCCAGAATAGATGACTTAGTCAAATCCATGGCTAAAATGTGGGAAAAGATCAATGAAAAATCTCCTGTTAGGGACAACCAGCCGAACACTCCAATCAGAAACCGAAACCAAAACTTTAGGAGGGAACAGCCCCAAAACAGACCAAGGGATAATGACCAACAGATCAGGCCACCATTCAATGAAAACTATGTAGAAGAAGATGATAGGGACTCAGAACCTCTTGATGAACATCATTTAAACCTCATAAGGTCTGACAATGAAGGTGAGGTCTACCTCACCGAAGAAGAACAAGCCTTCTTTTCACCTGATCAAAATGAGACCAATTATGAGGATCTTGATGACCCTGCCATAGAATTTCAAAATGCTATTGAAGAAGCCCACAGGCAATATGACCTTAGGAGCAAGAGAAACCAAGATAATGTCAAGAAAGGTAACTCTGATACTGCTAAAGCTCCAGATACCATCCTCAAAAAAGCATCAAGCAGTGACAAAATCAAGGTTGAAAAGACTGATCAAAGCCAAGCTAAAGTTACCCAAACTAGTCCTCTCTCATATACTCTTGATACTTCTACAAAGGTCACCAAAACAACTATGGCAAACAAAACCCCTAAACAAGGTCAACAAACTCAGAACATAGACAAGGTCTTAGCTGAAAAAGCTGAAACAAACATATCTAAACTTCAAGTGCCTTTTAGCTTTGAAGGTGAAATCGCTAAGATCAAAATCACCATGCCTCTTACTGAACTCATTGCCCAAAACTCTTATAAATCCCAAGTACTAAAGGTCCTAAATCTAGGGAATGATGCGAACACTGTTAATCTCACTGATGACATTCCTGAAGTATTGTTTGGTCCAAAGATAGAGGGAAAATTCCAAGAGGGAGCTACTCTTCCATTTTACATTAGCCTAAACATCCACGACCAAATCCTCCACAATGCCATGCTGGACTCCGGCGCCTCGCATAATCTTATGCCGAAGGTAGTTATGGAAAGATTAGGCTTGGAAATCACGAGACCATACAAAGACTTATACTCATTTGATTCAAGCAGATTCCAATGCCTAGGTTTGATCAAAGACCTTTGCTTTAGTCTGGCCCAAATACCCGCGAAACATCTAATCATGGATATAGTAGTGGCAGACATTCCTCCCAAGTATGGGATGCTTCTATCTAGATCTTGGGGAGCCAAACTCCAAGGGAATATTCAACTGGACATGTCATATGCCACCATTCCTGTGTTTGGTCAGAACAGGATACTCTACTGCGAATCACACATGAAATACATGATTAGCAGTCAAGATAGGCCCGATAACATTCCAATGTGTTCTTTGCGCTCCGACTTAAACTCTTTCATTATGCATATTGATGTAAACTTGGGGGAAGAGTCAGAAGAAGCTGATATAGACTTAGATCCACCACATCAGTTGTCCTTGGTACCTTATGATGAGCTGGACACTCAAAACTACCATGATCATGAACAACTGTGTCTTGAGGAAAGTAAGTTTCCCCTCTCCAAAGTGGGGTTAGAGCAAGAAGCACAAACTCTCATGTACTATCAAGCAAATTGCTCTAGCTTTAATCAAACACCAGCAGTAACTTGTGGAAATTTCTTCCGGGTAATAGCCTTAGAAGACCTTCACATCATAAACCTATTTGGAACCCGGGAGAAAGGGAGTTTGATGTTTCTACCATACCTCAAAGATTTATCATCATGTGACCCTCCTACTGCAAATGAAACTTTGACCATAACCTCAGTAGCTCAACACCTTGAGAAAATGCTAGATGAACTTCTTATAAGCAAGGATGACAGTTATCATCCCAGCATACCTGAACTACTGAAATTGGCTCATATTTTGTCTTTTCATGAAGAACTCAGAAATGCCAAAAACAGGAATTTCATGCAAAGTACTAATTTCTACAGAAAAAACAAGGGAAAACATTGTATCACTACCTTTTCCTCAAAGAACAATTTTAACAAAAGCAAACACAGCAGACTGAGACAAACTGAAATGATCAAGGAAAAAACTAGTGGCCATAGAATTTGCTTTGATTTTAGAAATAATACTGCATCTCCATATAACAAAAATCAGGTTTTTTCTACTCAAAATCATGATTCACCAATTGAAAATATTTCTAATCATGTTTCCTTGCAAGATCATCTTTCAGATCATAAACTTCAGATTCCTTTGCAAAGTAGACAACTTAAAGATTTTTTCCAGTTTTCAGGAGGTAAACCTGATTTCAAGTCCAAAATTGCTAAACCACCCAATATCAGAAATCTGTTCATAAAGGCCATGTTCCCAGTGTTAAATTTCTGTGTTGTTGCATACCTTGATGATGTCACTATCTATTTCAAGAATTATCAAGAGTACATACATTACCTGAAGAAAGCATATAGTAAGGAAAGGAGTGGAAATCAGATATTCAGAGAGGTACAGAGGGAGGATACTGGGTTGTTTAGAGATTCTTGCATGAATCCCTATGTCATGTTAGAAAGAGAAAATTTCCCAAATTTCTCTTTTCAAGAGTTAAGTGGGCCAAGGGTGAGAGGAGATCCTTACGAGGATAAGATGCTGAAATTCCGTCATTTCCAAGATTTTTGAGTTTGAAACATTTTCAGTCATTGTACATACCATTGTTTGAAATATTGAAAAAATGGAAAAATCAAAAACAGTAAAAGATAGGAAAGTAAAAAACAGTAAAAAGCAGAAAAGAGGGCAAGTGAAGATAGAACAAAGGCCCCATGTTCCAAAAAATAGTCTTTCGGAAAGCGAGCAAGTCTAAATGCCGCTGCTGGTACTTCAATGTCTTGTTCAGCTATCTAGCCTAATCATAGCTGAGCATGTTTAAATTTATTTACTGATAAGTTAGTGAGTGTCAAGATAGTCAACATTGTGTAAGATTGACTTATCACAGAGCTTAGATTAGGGAGAGATTCTGGTTCCACATGCCTAAAACGGAACCAAAGAGAGAAGCGAGGGATGAAAAATATATTGTACATCTTAAGCCCGCTTGTCTAGTTTCCTTTTATTGCAGAATAACATTTGTGTGCAGCTTGTCTTTTATGCCGCAAATGCATGACAAATCAGACTGCCTAATCCTGATTTGATCATTTTTTAATTTCATGTTGTAGATTAGAGAATGAAATCCTGTCAAACTGCTTAATCTTGACAGTCGATCTAGTTTAGGTAGAGAAATGAAGGAGTTCATCAGCTTAATCTGAACTCCCGGCAGATATAAGAGTAGAAATAGATAGTTTCATTTTGCAAAAAGAAAAATATGCATTGTCAAAAGGCTGCTAGTTCAAATGCGCCGAAGAGAAGAAAAAATGTTAGGAAAGATAGTGGGGTAGGTAGAAGTATCATTGATGTTAACCATGCTGTCACTTTTCAGAAATGACATCAAGAGAAGGGTAAATTTTGCGCCAATGGATAAGGCACTGGTCTTCATAAGCCAAAAATCTGAATTCTGGACACCTCCTGACGAGGAGTCGCCCTCCCCAAATGGAGCCACTGTTAGCCATCAGTATTTTTTACATGTTAGTGATGACTATATCTACAGCTGAGTTTTCTAGAAACTGATTTCCTTATGTCAATAAGTCATCCAGAAAACCCTCCTAAAACTTTTTTCACCTTTCTACCTTTCCAGTTCGCCCATGTCAAATATAAAAACCTCATATCACAATCCTATCTAGCTTCAGCCTTATTGGTCTGCCCATCAGCCTTAAAAGGCAAATCCACATCTGTTTCAATAGTCTCCCCTATGTTAGGAAGTGGCGTTTTAGGACATTTCACCTTTGGCAATCATCAAAAAGCCAAGAAGCCTCCATCTGCAGCAGACCTACCATGACTGATCCCTTAATTTGCAAATGAAGTTGACAAACAACCTTAAGTCGCGCCACTCATATTCCTTAGGTCTCAGCACTGCATAAAGCCCAATCTCAAGCTGACTAGTAGGTTTTTCACAGTGTTCTATGGTTTCTACAAAAGCAGGAAATATAATTTCATCTCATGGAGTAAATGTTTGAGTTTACAGTTAGAGGAACAGCTGCTTCTAAATGTATTGTGAGCCTGAGATGAAGCTGCAAAACAAAAGTCACTCATCGGGACCTTACAGCTCTTTCCAGCATGAAAATCACAGTAAGAAAGGGTCGCCACTGTCTCAGCAAAATGGTAAATTGTCAAGGCCCAGAACCTCCTTCATTTACAAGCAGAGGGTTAGGGCGCCTCCTTCATACATAAGCAGAGGGCGCAGGCCAGTGTTGACTCAGAAGGTTGCAAAAGTCCAGGTTTGCCTTTACTAAAACAATGAAACAATATTTTCAGGTTTCATGAATATAGTTGATGACCATAATAGGAATATAGTGGAAATATGATAAAGCTCAAAGGAAAGGAGATTTTGGCCTGATAAAGGAGCTCATTTCAGACTTGCAAACCAGGTGAATTGTTGAAACTTTAGAAGGCCTGTCATCAGTAAACATTCCAAAGCATAAGTACCCTGTCTATCCACAAGATCAAATAGAACAGATGGTAACCAATGCCATTACACAGGCAGGAGAAAGGTCTTGGTTTTTCAAGAAAACACTGACCTTCATAGTCACAAAGGTTATTTGTCAAAGTAATCAATCATGAGATGAACAAGCCAAATATCTCAATCAGCCTTAGGACAGTACATGGAAACAGTATTACTCTGGCTAGGGTTTCTGCTGACACACAATGATGCTTGCAAGTGAAGATGCTAAGACTGATGTTTTCCAAGTGGTTTACTTACCATCACCTTCAGAGAAAGGCTGTCTCGAAAAGAATTGTTAAAAAACCTTCAAATACCTTACCTAATGAAAAGCCTCCTCCATGCATGAGTAGATGGCCAAAGCTACTACAGGTTGCTGAAACTGATTGATACAAGAAAGCAGTGAAGGATGCCAAAAAAGGAAGAAAGGTCATTACACAGATGAATGATAGTGCTGATAATGTAAAGGTATTGATACTCCTATTTCAAAGAACTATCTGTCAGACAGTACATCTAGTGGAAAGGAGAAAATATTGAACATATTGTATGCTATTAATGCCAAAGGAGTAGTCGATTTAAAAAGAGTTAAAGACATTCCATGATCACCTGCCCAGAAATCTAAGGAAATCCCTTCTGAGTAAACAGAGAAGTCTAGTGTGAAAGGATGCAACCTAAAAAGTGTATTTACAGTCCAGAGAAAAACTTGTGAATCACCTGAAAACAGCAATTTATCACTGGGAAAGTAAAACAGTGGCCAAGGTTGAGTCATAGAATGCATGATGACAGGTATACAATGCTATGAATAGAAAAAGAGGCAGTTTGATAAATGGTCAGTCTTTGAGTTTGAGGCAAGTGCATTCCTCCCACCATTCAAAAGATAGATATATCATCAGTAAGGTACCTTCAAGCAGGAAGTTGTTTGAAACAAAAAGGAGGCGCCTTTGAAATTGAGAAGCCATATGCAAATCCAAGTTGGGTCAGTGAACTTGGCACCTTTTGTGTTTAAAGATTGGAGAAAGCAGTCAAAGGACCGAAGATTGTCAAAACAGGCCTACAGAATCCTGTCCTATCAGCAACAAACCTATTTTAGGTATCTCATTGGCAATTTTATAACGATGTGACGGAAGTAATGAAGAATTTGTTGAAGTTTCTTAGGTTCAAAGCCCGGGGGCAGAATCAAGGATCGGGTGTATATATTCAAATTACAAGCCCAAGGTTTAAACACTAAACAAAGTTAAAAATTAATGTTCAAATGACCGTTGGGATGTTTGTTTGAAAATGATATAAGTTTGAAGTGTGAGAGTGGGAAATTCACTTTAAAAAAACTAGAGTCAAAATCCCGTGCATCCACAGCATCAAACAAGCAAGAAAACCGGGCGAAATTTCACAAATTTGCAATCAGAGGCGGCGCGACGTGCCTGGAATTTGGCGCGACGATGCTGGAGGCATCGGCTACAAAGGCTTTCCAAGCAGCGTGCACAGCCAAATTGAAACGACGTACTGTGGGTGACACTTGGAGAGCCACACGACAGGCCGACCCGACAAGTTTGTTCTTGCGCGACGGGTTTTCTCCAAAGGTTGCCGCGCTACTATCCAGGGTATCTAGGGTTTCTTTCATCCTTTCAAGCGGGTGTCCATCAAAGTTTAAGGTATTTTCATGAATTTCCCATCGATTGCAAGATGTTGATAAGTAACAAGAATGTTTAAAAGCCTCGGACCTTGCCATTATTATCTACACAGTGAGATGAGGTAATTGCATTTGCAATACGGGGTTTTATGGTTGAGAACCAGTTTGTTCATTTTCAAATCAATATAAGGGCAGAAGTTGTCTTGTGAAGGACTGTGTTTTAAATTAAAAAGGGACTTTCGTTGCAGAAATACAGACCTAATTCTAATGAAGAACCTTTCACGCTATCATCCATACATTTCCACACTACTAAAACAGTGAAGTGTACTCAGTGAGGGGGTTTGACATTTTTTGTTTTGAAAGAGAAGACTCTGGTAATCCCTGTCTAAATAGCTTGTTAGTCTTCTAGAAGCTCTGTCATTTTACCTCAGCCCTGTGTTCTTGTTGTCTAGACCTGTGTATGGTGATTTTCTTGATGAACAAACAGTGAAAGGAGGACACACTCTTGCATAGGACAGAATTGTTGGATGTTTGAAAGTTTCCTTGAACAGGGAGTTTTTTGTGTTAAGGTTGACATCAAAGATTTTAAAAGCAGAGTAGTCAGTGGCATCTTCTCACAGTACACTATTTAAGCAGATTGCTTTTCATTCACTATATTCTCTCACTTTAAAGTGTTAAGAGTTTCCCGAGGTGAACGGTATCTTGAGGAGCATAGTTCGTGGATGGGTTTCTAAACTTTGGAGCGAGAGATGCCAAAGTGGTATTGTATTTCTCAAAACTTTCCAAAGGTGCATAGTCATTTTCTAAAAGCGAGTTGTTAGTGTTTGAAGTTAAGATTAAGACGAAGTACGGGTATGATGTTGACCTCCTAGACTCACAAGCGAGAGAGTATGTTTCCTAAAAACCATGTGCATTGGTTATACATCTAACTTAGGTACGCTTATACCAAAACATATTGTATCATGTTGAAGACTTAACAATGAGAGATTTTCAAAAGTAAGCTGACATAGTGAAGGACGAGAGGTTGTTGATGTTGGCTTTGACATCAAAGGCAGGGGTATAGATGTGTTGGTGAACTTTTTAAACTCACAAAGCAGAGAGTGTGTTCTCTAAACCACTGTTGCACTGATTTTTCACCTAAACTAAGTCTGCTTTTTCATTGCACTACATTGTATCATTCTGAAGATTGTTGAACAGAGTTTTTCTGAAGGTGAAACAGGGCCATTTTCTAGAAGGCAGGGTTGTTAGTGTTTTGGGCACTTGTTGATGATCAAGTTTACATTGAAGCCAGAGGTACAAAGATGGTGATTGACTTCTCAAAATTCATAAGTGGAAGGTGTTTTCCTTAACACTGTGGGCTAATTTTTCGCCTAACCAAAAGGTCTCCTTTCTTTTCCTCTGTGTGGTCTCTACAGAAATCTGCTAACAGAGGTATTTTTCAAGGTGAATGATGCGAAAGACGGTGTTAATTTTTGAAGTTTGGTTTTGAAGACACAAATACAAGTGTAAGTTGGCCTCTAACAAAGTCACAAGAGGGGTGATTGTTCAAAACTGTGCACAGCGAATCTACAAAGCAGTTACCTCATATTTTACACATGGTACCATTGTTAAGAAGGTTACATAGCTGAAGTGTATCCAGATTTGAAGGACAGTTGTTAATAAGTGCAGAGGTGGCTTATTCAAGGAAGCCATTATTACATTTATTCTAAAAGCCACATTGTCTAAACTATCCAAACAATGTAGTGGCCAGTTTCAATCCAACAGAGCATTGTTCATATAGTGAAGGCAGTTTGCCTCTTCCAAAGCTTGTTTCAAAGTCAGAATGCCTCCAAAACGAGATCACAAAGGCGGACAACATAAGAGATATGAGCCTATCTCCATAGAAGAAATCAATGCTCATCCCTCAGTACTTTTCAATTTCCATGAGGTAGGCTGTCTTGATTTCTGTCAGAGGATAGAGGAAGTCAAGAGTTTCTCGCCACTCACACATTTGTGCACTTTGAGATTCAAAGACAAACACTTCCAGTTAGCAGGTCTTGACTTCAAAATCTCTCCAAGGTATGTATCCAAAGCTACTAAGATCCCGTATCATGGTGAAAAGTGGTTTAAGCAAGCACATCTTGATTTGAAGGATTATAAACCTTTCATCAAGCCGGAACATAGGGAGACCATCACTGCTATTTTTCCTTTCTCCTATCTTCTTGACAGTTATGCTCCGCTGATGAAAGCCATAATGAGATATTTCACTTGTGAAGGGAGGTTTAGCCAAATTTTTGCCTATCATGTTCGCTTGTTGATGCATTTTACTAGAAGCAGGAAATTAAACCTTCCATACTTTTTGTCCAAAAGCATAGAGAAAATGGCAGCTATTGTCCAAAAGAAAGCTCCACCTCAGCAAATCCCTTCTCTCTTTCACCATTCCTTGATCAAAATCATCTTCTTACACCAGCTGGAGAAGAAAGGAGTTTCATGGGATTCATTAATTAGCCATGCCGATTTCGCCACTGTCCCTCCTGTTCATGTGTCTCCTACTCAGCCTGTCCATCGCCCAGTGCCTTTATCTAGTAGGCCTACCCCTAAAAAGCTCAAGATGATCACTGGGCAGCCAAGTAAACAAGGAGAAGGAGAGGGCAGTGAGCCACAGGGAGAAAAGGAGGATGATGAGCAGCAGCAGCCAGATTTTGAGGGACAGCAGCAGTTGGATATCATTGGGCAGCAGCTAGAGGTTGATGAACAGCATCAAATTCAGGAAGAGGGACGGCAGCTAGAGGTTGATGAACAGCATCAAATTCAGGAAGAGGGACAGCAGCAGACAGAGGTTGAAGAGCAGCAGGTTGAGCACACAATTGAAGCATCTTTTGAGCCACAAGCTGGACAAGATGTTGAGGAAGGACAGCAAGCTGAAGCTGCCTCCTTGATAGTGACCAAAACTGTTCCTAAAAAGAGGAAATTGCCCAAAAATACAACTTCTAGCTTGCCAAGGAGAAAAAGCGCTAGATTGGCCTTCAAAGGCAAAAGCATAGTTGGAGAAAGTGCCAAGCATGGAGGTAAATCAGCTGTCATCCCTATCCCAAGCGATGACAGTGATAATGAGGCACGCATCCTTGAAAACCTCCTCATTCACAAAGAAGGGAAAATTGAGGTGTTACAAGAAGATCTTCAAAGGGCAAGGAATTTCAACCATTTCTTGGAGGTTGAAAACAAACAAATGAAGTATCATGCAGCCATTCATGAGGCAAGGGCCATCAAGTACAAAAAGGAGGCAGAAAAGGCGCAAGTAAGAATTGAAGAGCTTATTGGCGAATTTGATGATGAAGAGGAGGAGGACCAGCCTAGGCGAAAGAGGCCTAGAACCATCGGGCTTAGAAGAGCCTTGGAGAAACAGAGAGCTGAAGAACAAGCTCAATTCGAAGCTTTTCCTCTCACTACCCTCCTTGAGCGGGAAATTGAGGAAAACAAGGAAGCATGGCTTGAGAGGGCTAACCAACATTTGGAAACAGAGCTTGAGAAGGCAAACAGGGATCTTGAGCTACAGAGAAAAAGGACTCTTCACTTTCAGAAGCTAAATCAGTTTGCCAGGCGAAAATTGAAGGTAGCACAAGAAAAATTGAAGAAATTAAAGGAGAGGCGCCTAGCACGGAAAGAAGCAAAAAGCACATCAGCCCTCGATATTTTGGCTTCAGCTTCGGAGCATGTCTCTATGGACCTTTGAGGGTCATGCATGCCAATTTTGGGCCTGTTTCGAAAACTTTTTGTTTTTTGGCATTTTTGGGGTTTTTCGCCAAAAACTCATAAATGCGCCATTTCAGTTTGATGAGTTGTCAAGGGAGGAGGAAGATCCCAATGGATTCCATAATTCCATGAGCAGGTCTCCAACGATTGTCAAGGCATTTGAAGATCATTCGCCCCTCCAAATTGGCGAAAAACAGCCTCATTTTGCACATTCTGCCCGCCATATCAGCAGCCTGCTATTTTCTGGGTTTTTGCACACAGGTACAGTTTTGAGGGACTTTCAGAGATCAGATTGAGATGATTCCACTTGAATTGGAAAGCAGACACATAGAGCTTTCCAACGAGCCATCATAAGCCTCATTTCGACATCGGGAAAGCTTCCATTTGCATCCAGCAAGTCAGGGGACCTTTTTCAGGCATAAATATGAAGTATTTTTGCAATTTTTGAACTCCAAAAATCTGCTTTTCCCAAATGTGCGTTAGGCTATTTTTATCATGGGAAAATCATGTAAAGTCAATATAATTTCCATTTTTAGCAGTTTTTTAGATATTTTATAGGATATTTTGTGCCTTGGGCTTTGCAAAGCCTCAAGGACAAGTTTAGATATTTTGACTTGGCCAATGGGATAGCTAGTTGCTCCATGAGGTTTTCCTCCCTCAAGCCTATTTATCCCATGGTTCTCATTGTAAATCAGAGGCTGAACTTGAGAGAAGAATTAATGCATTGGTCATATGGGCTTTGAAGAATACACTTGAGTTATGATTTTTGGACTGCCTCTTGGATGCTTTTGAGGAATGTTGAAGGCTTGTTGATGGATTCCTTGACATGGTAGAATGGTATAGTGCTTCTTAATGTGTTTTGTCTTCTAGTTTTCACTCATAATTCATATTTCTTGCTGCTATAGATCGGTAAAGATTGATTTTGAGATATGCCCATGGAGGCACCTCAAAATCCCTGAATCTTCATAGCTTGATGTTTTCTTCTCCCTTAGTTATGCTAAAGAATTCTTAGCTGCTCTTTAGTAACCTAAGGTATTGTTGCTAAGTTTTATTCATAAGTTATATGTATGTTGAATAGGATGTATGGTTTTCCCTACCTACCTATTAGCTGCCCATAGTTCTGTCCATAAAACTTTCTCTTTGACTGATTTGTTGATCATCTTGTTGAACCAAG
Organism: Pinus albicaulis; assembly: GCA_034641835.2. Lineage (NCBI taxonomy): Eukaryota > Viridiplantae > Streptophyta > Pinopsida > Pinales > Pinaceae > Pinus > Pinus albicaulis. Next base: position 330,313,864 of record CM076579.1, on the reverse strand, counting down.
GAGGCCTAGTCCCGATCTAGCCCTTTGCCTAAAACTATGAAAACTTATTTTTCCAAGTGCCCAATGACTTAGAGACTATGTTTAGGCGTTCCGGCATAGTTTATGAGTTGTTAGTTTGTCTCATGTGTTTTCCCCAAAGTCTGATAGCCTTTTCCCGAAGTTAGAGGGTCATATACCTCTATGTATGGCTTGAATGTTTGATTTCTATGTATTGATTAGCTTACAGTTATTCCTAGCATGATTAATGGCTTGCTATTACATGTTTATGTCTGCTATTAACTAGTTTGCACTTGAAATCCCTTGTCTTTCACCAACTTATTGTCCATCTAATTCATTTTGCCCAGAGATCCCCTCTACTGTGAATCAAATCGGCCCTACAACAGCTTTACATCATCAATTCATAGCTTCCTTGATCTTTTTTGACCCCATAGCCCAATTTATCTACATCTTGTCATGCAGTTTATGTATTTGATCAGTTTCATCCCTCACAAACTTAAAAACTAAAAAAACCAAAAAACACACTTCATAACTAGCCTAATATCAGAACATCGCAAGTAAACACACCGACATCTTTTGCACTTATAGAGAGAGCCCTCTCTGAGTCCGGGAAGGCTAGGTCCTTGGGCTCCAAAGCTTGGTTTGATGTTACATCGTCATTTGGCTAGCCAATCGGCCAAATCACGGGACCCTAACACATTGAATATCATCATATTACAAGACATTTAAATACATAAATAGACATTTGCAATAATAAAACAGTAAATTACACAACATTTGATAACATGTTACACAAGATAGCCAGTAATAATGATATATCATAGCATAAAAGTGTGTTTCAAAATATACATCGTCTTCGATCATAGGTTGAAAAATACCTTATGATCAGCAAAAATGATAATACAAAAAGTCAAAAATGTCATGAGTCTACAAAATCAATCATCCTATCCCTGGTGATGATCACGATAAGAAACTACTGCTCAGGCCACCCTACATAAGAATCTCCTAAAACGTCCTAGAACCCCAATCACATATCTTTGTAACCTAAGTGGAATATCATCTATATCATTTTCTGGAATATCTAGTGTCAAGCGCTCTTGATGATGCTCCAAGTCAGTCAGGATCTCTGTTGATTGGCCCTATGGGGCTGGTGCTGCTGCAACTAGGTGTCTCCTCTCATAAGGCTGGAGAGTGGCTGGTCATCGTGAGCCCACGTCTGCATTTAAAATTTTGATTATTAGTTTTGGACGATTAAAATACAAAAAATTTTAGAACTTAGAAAATGTTGAAAATGGTTTTTACCTAAATCATTCCATTGTTCTCCTGCTGGAAGAGCCATGTCTTGGTCACCACGGAAGTCCATCCTGGCGTATGGAAAGTCCTCTATAACAAAAGGTTGGCATTCCAGCCAATGAAAATATGTAGAATGAAATCTCACAATCTCCCCACCCTCACTATGGCAGGCCATCAAAGCAACCCAACGAACCATCCTAGGCTCTCAAGGTCGACCAGCGTCGACAGGAATGTGTTGCGGGGCTAACATGGGGATCCTCTATAGAGCAAAAGTGACTACAATGGACCCATATCCGAAGTTTTTTAGCTTCCCATTATTTCCTCTGGTAAGTTTGCCTTTCACATTTGCCAACACTGCCTCGCACCAGTTGTATATAGTGCCTCGAAAGAAATCTACTGCAATTCGCATCTAGGACCCAGTAGCCACATGCAATGCTGCACTCCCGCACAGTCTAGTAATAGTGAATGCAATAAATTTGAGCTCAGGTAGGATGATAGTTTTAATATCAATCTGTTAATCCTTGGGGTCTTCTCGATCATCGCAAAACTCTAGTCGAAGACTAGTGATAGACTGGCCACCTGGCCTAGTCCCAAATAGAGATATTTGTTCACCCCTCGTAGGCAAACCAGTCAAAAAATATATATCCTCTGGCTCAATTTTGAGCTGGTGGCCACCTATCACAAAACATTGGTCCTGAGTGTCCCATTTGTTTACTAGCTATGTCAGGAGGTCTACTTGGGCCCTCATGCCCTGTATGGCCCAGAACTTGTACAATCTGCATGCTCTCAATGCTTGAATTGTGGGCATATGATTCATTGCAGCGTCATCTACATCCTTGTGCTCATGTTCTCACCAAGTAAGCATTTTGAATGTCCTACAATACACAAAGAGACATATTAGAACAAACTTGCTTGAAAAAATTTGGGTGAAATTTGAAAAATTTAAGTTTTAAAATTCCTTGTGCGAGGTCTGCACCTTTTTCTCACACACAGTGCATATGTATGCACAGGTGTTGTGCAATAGGTGTGAACCCATGACTTTTTTCTTTGTGGAAAAAAAGTCGGGGTCCGCAGGACTCGCGTATTGCACCTACAGACCCCCGCAAGTGATTTTTTAAACCTATTTTTCCCTAAAAAAATGAAATTTAAAGCCTAAAAACAAAATGTAAATAGATGGAATGCAATTTAAGGAGGACGTGGATTACCTGGAGCTGACAATTTCCAATTCCGACGAACGAATTTTCCAGAATCTTCACAGGAACTTTTTTACCCAAACGCTCTCACTTTTCACTCTAAACTCAAATGGTAAAAATGAAGTTAGAAAAGCCATTTTTATAATTTTTTTCGAATAAATAAATTTTTAATTTGTTTATTTTTCACTTTAAAAAGGAAATTTTTGAAAACATTTTTATTTATCTTAAATAGGTATGTGTAATGTTTCGAGTTTTTGTGTAGAAAATTGGATTTTTAGGGAAAATTGATCGTTTTTCGACGAAGAGCATACTTTTATCGCTTTTTCGAACTCTTTCAAAAATTTATGAAAAAGAGAAACCTTGGAGTCCTCTTTTAAGCTCTTTTTAGACTCTCAAAAATTGAAAGATTTTCGAGCACTTGATTCTTTGAACTCGTTAAAATAAATGAATGATCATCCCATCAGTATAAGTTTACCCCTTTTACGGACTGAAATGGACTATTTACGAAAAAGGTATGCGTTGACTAATTATGGTCAATATAGTTCTCTCCCACATTATTTTATCCTTTTTCGGGCTTGAGAGACTAAATTTACAAAAAATTACACCCATGGAGTTTTCTTAATTTTTTTCTTCTTACTCCCTAAAATTGAAAAATGCCGAGTTTATCTTATACTGTATTTGTTAAAATTTAACAGTAAAGGACCTATTCAATTTTAAAACAAGAATGAACCACTCCTTCTTAGGGTTTGAATTTTAAAGTAAGTTAGACTCATTTGAAGGATGATCTTATAAACAAGCAAATGTTATCCTCCTCAAGCTTGTCAAAAATAAAGAGGTACTTGCCAGAAATGGTGGGGGAAAAGAGAGAAAAATGAACCTTTTTGCTACATTTTGATTTTTGGAAAACCATTAACCACTCTTGAACACGACACTTTTGTTCACCTGGGTTGGGAAAATCCTTTTCCTAATAGTTAATCAAACCATATTGAAAGTCTTCAGCTGGTTTATGGGTATTAGCTTTGGGTCAATTGTCACAAGCCATCTGCAGTGTCGTTATGTGTTCAAGAGGATAGTTCAAACAAACCATTCATCTGCAAAACATTTTTCTTCCATTTTAACCATCCCTAAGTTAGTCCTTGCCAATATATTTCTTCAAAACTTGATCTATGATTTCATGTTGTAGACTTGTCTATAACGGATCACTTTCTATAGACGACAACTCATTATCTATGAAGTCGATCTAGAAATCATCAGTATCTTAAAATCTGCATGCCTCAATGCAAGGTTTCTCGCCTTCAACGACAGTTTGCATCATTGACCTTCGATCAGATGATTCCTTGATATGTTCAACTTCAGCTCATTCATTCACATTTCATGGATTGTACTAAGTACTTTGAGGACCATTTACATTACTGGTGGTTACTCTCACACTTGTTAACAGTTCACATTATTGACTGGTAATCAAGTGGTTTCTACCATGTTTGACTTCGACACATTCATTCACATGGATAGAATCGTACTAGTTCAAGAAGCGGAAATCAAGACCTTGGATCTAGTTTCTACCATCCAGACTGCGAGGAATTTTTTTATTCATTTATAAAGTTGACTATTCATAAACATATGGTTGCATCCATACTGTTTCTACACATTTTTATAATGTTGATATATTGAAAAATCATTCCTGTATCAGAACAGTTTAAGTCAGTTTTCTAGTTAGTTTCGATCTGAGTATGGGAATGCCTACCTCAGCAATGATATGTCTACATATATATATTTTACATTGAATGTTTTTACGGGTTCCGACTGGGGTGTCCACAAGATGATCCTTGAAATGATAAAGTACTTCACTCTTCATACATGACAGACTCTATCTTCATCTATTACAGATTTCGCACTTTAGGGGGAAATTTGTTGAACTGAAAAATGTCACCTTGGCATTCTGCTATCTATATGAGCTCATTATCACTCATACTTTCCTCCTATGCAAGTCTTAAAACATCACTTCCTCATGTCAAGCCTTAAAAATAAGAGAAAAGTTCTCAAAAGTCTCTAAAACTCTGGTATCACACTTTCTCTTTGTCTTACCTGTAGTCCTGCACCTAATGGTCATGTCTCCAGCGTACCTGACCGCATTTTCTCTATGTTAAGAGTGCGGACCCCTATAAAATATTAAAAGGGCATGGGTAAACTCAAAAATCTCACTTTTTGTCATTTCTAGAAGCCTCTGGAAGGAATCTTGCGATGGTAAATCCGCTCTTTTCAGGTTCATGTATCCCATGCCTTAAGGAGCTAACCCCTTGATGTGAGGAGCTTATCCCTTTGAAGGAGGATTCTATCCCTTCATAGGTGGAACTGTAACCTCCTCTTTTGCACTATAAAAAGAGGCATTGGGCAGCCTCAAAGGGAGTTCAAGATTTAGTGTTATTTGAGGTAAAGTTTTGTTGGAACTTAGACTCCTTTAGCTGAGATTTTATGAGGAAAGATTACATACCTGTATGTATCTCGGTTGGAAGAGTTCAAGGCTTGTCAGAGTAAAATAAATTCCTGCTTCGAACCCTAGGAAGACTTGTCCAACATCAAGGCTGAAAAGGTTGTAAGGTTCTTTTACTATTTCAAAGTTAATACAAATATGTTTGTTTTTCCCAATAATTTTTCATTTGATTGTTTATTTTATGGATTCCTTGATCACCATAATAGATATGATTTATGAATATATGCTATGCAGGTGCTATTTGATGTTTGTTTGTTTTTTATTGCAAATTTTCGAAGATAACTCTTTCGGGCAACTGAAGGACAACTACTACAATGAAGCATTGGATCAAGGTAGAATCGTAACACCTTTGTAGCATTTAATTATAAATCGTGATATATCTAGAGAAAGATATATTTAATTATCTGTTTGTTGCTAGACTATCTTTTGATACTAGGGAGATCGATCTTGTCCGCAAGATCGATTTATCTGGCCAACAGACTGTAGTGCGGATACCGTTGCACACTTAATTTTTGAACATATTTTGACCAGGTTCAGTTGCTCAAAGATCCTAATGAGTGATAAAGGTGTGCATTTTTTTAATGAAACTAGTACGGCTTTGACTGAGGAATTCCAGATCCCCCATGTGAAAAGTACCCTGTATCACCCGCAAGCGAACGAAACAATATAGGCCTTCAATAAAATCTTGTAACATGCACTCACTAAGATCTGTAACACTGACCAAAGTGATTGGGACATACACATTCCATCAATACTCTGGGCCTATAGGACCACATGTAAGAAACTCACGGGAAAAACACCCTTTAGAATGGTCTACGGGAAGGAGGCCATCATGCCTATGGAATACATTGTTCCTAGCCTACGCATTTCAGATTTTAAAAACATGGTAGAACTAGACATCATGGAGGAATTATTGGTGTAGTTGGTGGCCTTGGAAGAAGATCAGTTCATAGCTCAATTCCACCAGCATGTTCAAAAAGCTCGCGAAAAAGCTTAGCATGATTGACATATTCGGCAGAAGGTCTTTAAGGAAGACAAGTTCGTATTACTTTACGACAGCCAGTTTGCATGCCATCCAGGAAAGTACTGTAAGTTGTGGTTGGGCATACGTAGTAAACTATATTACCGATGGTGATGTGGTATGGTTGGCTACGTTGCGCAGAGAATACTTGTCGAGGTAATGTTAATGGAAGTTGTCTAAAACCCTATAGGGAGAACCCAATGTTGACCAAATGACTATATGGTTAGAATAGCTTTGTAAAGGATACTATGCGCACCAGGGAAAATGAACGAAGGCATGGTTGACGGTTGTGTGGGGAGGGTGCACAGGCCAGGCGGTGCAAGAAGGTGCGACATAGGCGGAGGGGTGGTACGCGGCTGGAAAAATTAGCCGTTGGAATGGGGAAACTGGGTGAAAACACGATTTTATGGTTGAACGGAACAGGAAATTGGTAATTAATGTGGTGATCTAGAAGGATTTTTTACCATTTTAGTAATAATAGGTTGCCATTAAGGCTAATCTAACCGTTTTCACCCATCGGGGGCTATAAACAGAAGGGCGTCGATCAGAATGAGTTTGTTTTCTTTCTGAGACTCTTGTGCCTTTTGCTCCTCCATGAACTCGGTCTATTTTTCACCATTGCCATCTATATGTCTGGGAAAGCTACCCCTTATAACAACAAAAACCTAGAATTCGTCTTCCGAGCAAGAATGACTGCTACTAACCCCACAGAATCATTGTCTGTCACGGCTTCTAGGGAAGTTGGGTCTGAAGATGTATTGGAAGTAACCCGTGAGATGGAGGAGGTTGTGTCTACGCCAGCCAAGAGGAAGGGAAAAGGGAAGGTGAAGGGGGAAGAGAAAGGAAAATGGAAAGAAACTAAGTGGGTTGGGGTGAAGTCGCGCACATCCCCTCAGATTGTGCACTCCCCTCAAAAGGTGCCTAAGGGCCACTCGCGCGATTCATCAAAGTGCCCCATGACAGCTCTAGAGGAAGATCTACACACGACTCCACTTTCCTAGCTACCACCATATGTTAAGCCAACCAATACAACCCTGCACGTCCCCAAGAATGTCGACGATGTTCGCGCCTACGTGCATATGCCTTTGGTCCTGGCGAAGGTGCCTCTGAATGGTGATATGTTCGGAGGCCTCCCCCTCCTTAAATTTGATGATCACGATCTAGGAAATCTGGAAACCTTCCCAGCATTGGCTCCGAAATTATATCTTGAAAGAGTGATATACGGTAACGTGTTAAAGGTAGAGCCAATGTCATGGGTGCACGGATTGGCCGGTTTAGGGATATTTAACTTGTTACGCATCCCCCACTTTGGTCGCTACAACATCACCAGTCTGGTTGTTTGCCATTTGCTGGCACTGGCCCACGATAGGTGCTTGTGGATCCAGGGTCGCATCTTGATCGATGCTGCCTTAATTCACCAAATCACTAGCCTCCTTATGCATGGACCAAATCCTAAGGAGGGCATTGGTAAGAAGTACGAGCAGCGGATTGTTGAGGAAGTCCGAGAGAGATGTCACGTTGAATGCAACTAGAGAGGATTCCTGGTAGACACAGTAGATAATTCGTGAGCGCAAATGGGTACCCTACTTCTTGCATATAAAATGATGCACAAATTCCATGCATTTATCGTCCTCGCCTATGTAATTCAGCTTGCCAATAGATGTGAAAAAGGGGTCTGCTACAACTAGTCACAATACCTCATTGATGAATTTTTATACAATGTGTGTGATGCGCAAGAACATGGAAAGGCATTCTGCTACTCCTGGTTAATATTGTTAATCACCTTGGTTGCGTGGGAGGCACCTAACGAAGCAGTGCTCCCCGACTTCGAGCCAGGAATGTGTGAGGGTGCATTGTTTGAAAATATTTAGGATTTGAAGGACCCCAAGAAAATCGAGGAGAATAAGGTGTTCTAGGTATTGTTTGATTGTGCTATGGCAACAACAATTCATTCCCAGCCACGCTTGTTGCCCACAGTCTACTAGAAATATAAGGATATTTGAAATTTCAAGTTACTATGCACTATGTGCAAATTCGGGCCCGCGGAGATCCAGCCTAGTAGAATCTCCCTTATATGGCTATAGAAGTGGAAATTTCTCAAGTGGTTGCAACGTCGCCACCGGCATGGAAGCTTGGCCTCAAGTCATCTAGCCTGGGTACAACAAACACATCTGACCAAAGTGCAACCCCAAAGGATACTATTCTGCCGGACACAATGAAGGAACTCGAGGTACATGCTATGAAGAAGAGCACGACCCAAGAAATCCCTAAGGATGTTACCATTGGGATAGAGTATGATTCGCAGTAGGATCAGGGACTTAACGGGCTTGGTGGAAAAGATATGATGTTGCCACATGGCATCAAATGCACCAGTGAACCTCCCAAAGGGCCTAAGAAGAAGCGCAAGGCTATTAAGCCTGGCACAAACACAGAGGTCACATTGACAGAAGATGACTTATAAAATATTTCAAACACCATCAACATTGCATCAGAAGACCGATGGACTGCTTTGGAAGGACAACACAAGGCTATGGTAGAAACTTTGCAGTCTGAACTACAGACCCTTTAGCTGAAGGTGGACACACTTCAGGTGAGCATGGATCAAGCGATCCAACAAGCTATAGTTACAGCCTTGACCATCATTGCCGACAGTCGGATCTACCCCCTCTTGGGCGTAAATTTTGCGATGATACCCTCGAAATTGTGTAACCAAGTCCATGCCTGCTCTTCAGTCGACCTTGATGTTATGCGCCTGACGGGTGCGCAACTGCACGACATGTTTATCTCCATCGCCAATGAGCTTCAACATAAAGAACTGTGGGCGCAGAAACAACTTAGTGAAGTCAAGCAAACTATTGCAACTAAATTCACCGAAGCTGCCCAAGCCTAGTCTACACACATCGTCGCCATCGCACAACTGGTTGAATTATAATAGTTGATAGACCGGCTCTGTGAGGATATGATAGAAGTAATTCATGCCTCCACTGCGTCGCAGGTCAAGTTCGAAGGCTTGGTCTCTTCTTTGAAGGCATCGTAGACTGAAGTGCAGGTTGTTAAGGCCTATTTGGAACTTCAGATAGCATCGTTGTAGGCCAAGATACAGCTTGAGACCCCTCCGGAGGTGCGCGCCCAGCAAGCCGCGCTCGTCATGGAAGCTACAACCAGTATTACCTCACAGATCACTCAGGGCACCACATTTTTTGAGACTGCTATGGAGTTATGGTCCTAGGTGCAGCGAGATCCCCTCCTTCGCCAAATCAATCAGGAGTTGCACCAAAAGGAACAATATTTTGAGCAGATGGAAGCCTCTATGACCACCCTCATCCCAGCCCAACGAATATCGCGCCTTTAGACTAGCCACTCGCTCAGAAGTGAAATTACGGGGCTCTAGTGCAAGAAGAAAGTACTCAGCAACCATCTGACGCCATGGGCTGACGAAGCTCTCAAGATTTCATAGGAATTAGATGGGGCCATGAAGAAGTTGAATCAGGCCTTGGAGAGTGTTACCGCAACTACTAAAGGCCCAACTTCAAAAAATTTGGTTGATATTACACAGAATGCAGTTGGGTAGAGCATAGGTGTTATGCCCCCTTTGGCTACCGCTATTGAGCAGCTCCAAGAAATGATGAATAACTCATCGACGTTGTGACTCAAGATGATTCACAATATTGTGTTGGGGGCCTGTTGGAATGAGGTCCCCTAGCCACATTTTTGGTCCAGTTTTGTAATATTTTGTAATTTTTAGTCTAGTGCAGGGGCTTTGGGGTGGGTCAAAGCCCTCGATGAATTGTAAAGGGTCAAAGGGTAGGCCAGGAGTTTTAAAACCATGGTTTGCGGACCATAGAGTAGCGCAGCCTAATATGTTATAAATAGGTAGATAAATCGAGTCTAGAAGGAGGATAAGTTTGGGTAAGCTAGGATACAAACTTGTGGATCGCTTGTCGATTATATAGGTAAGGGCTCCTACTAGCTATGTGCACGAAGACCCTGAGTCCTACTATGTGCAGACCCCACTGGCTGTGTGCGGGGGCTGGTAAATAGATTTTGTAAGTTGGATCTAGATACAAATGAATGAGAAGACTGTTTGTGATATTGAAGTATTTCTGTGATATGATTATTGGCTATGCTTTATGTTATTTCTAAGAATGTACTTTCTCATTGAATACTGATACTTACTAATGCACACGTGGATGTGATCTTATGAATGCATAGATCTGGTTTAAGTTTTATGATCTAGTTAGATGTTATCCGATGATTTATGATATTTTATCTGTCAATATATTGTTAAGAATTTTTGTATTAGGGCTTCTCTTGCATAGTTCGATCTGATCTAAAATGACCCACTTCAATTAAATTTCTCTCTCAGGGTGCGGAAACCTAGTTCTATCACCCTCCCATAATTCTCTGGGTGAGACCTTGACCTACGCAAGCAGGTCATTGCTGAAAGGAACAATAGTACAAGGATTTGTTGGCAAACCTTAAAACCGAACCTAGGTCAAGACCCCTAAAGCTAACACTTCACCCGCACACCAGTAGAAATGATATGACTATCCAGAACCCAACACAATTTTTGCCCTAAATCCACATTACCCTCTTGAAGAAGTCCCATAAAAATATCCCTTCGACAAAGACATCCCTGTGTCCTTATGGACTCCAATTCTCTGGGTAGGCTTAGGCCTCGAGGGATAGATTTCTAGAAATAAAGCCACAATCTTCAAATTAGTTAGTTGGTTTCTCATCTGGGACTATGTTGTCAAAAATTCTGGCATTTCTACTCCTCCAGATACCCCAGAAGATTTACATTGGTAGAGCACTATATTCACGTTGATCTTTGATCCATTGAGATAGGAACTATCCAATGGAAAATATGCCCACCACAACATTAATTCTGAGGGACTTTGTGATCTCATTCCAAACCGAAGAAACGAAGGAGCATGAAAGAAAGAGGTGTTCAATGTCATATATCGCCCTTTTGCACAAAGAAGAAAACCTCGACCCCTGCAATCCTCTTCTAGAGAGGTTCTCCCAAGTAAGTATTTGGTTATGGAAAACGAACCATATGAAGAAATTTAGTTTTAATGGGGCTTCACATCTCCTCATTTGAGTCGTCCATGGTTCTATGTTGTGAATCCTCTATAATTGAGAGTTAAAATAATATATTTCCTTAACAAATATTTTACCTTCAGACTCATCCCCTCTCCATACCAATTGGTCTTATCTCAGTCAACATGATCCCAATGTGACAAAGATTGTATATGTATTGTTACCACTCGACCTCTAAAGACATAAAGAGTACAAGTTACTTGGAATGTGGCCAACTTGGAAGAGATATAAATGAGTTGCATCAACCACCATTGTTTTCCAGAAAATATAACCCGTAATTGTTAAGGTGGTGTAAAATTGGAACATATAGAAGTTGATCTCTAGCCAAGCCTTGGATAACATCAAGACCTATGTCTATATTGTCACCCCTTCCCACGACTTGTCGTAATTTACCACATAACCAAGTCTTGTCCTTCATCAAACTAAGCCATATGAAGGAAGCATTATTCTTTTCTAGAGCTCCAACTCTTACCCAAGCCTCCATATTTTGATTGTAGAGGTATTTATCACTAATGATATTCTGCCTAATTATTGCTACTTTAAATGATTTCCATAGGTCCTTAATAAGAAACACTTGATTGAAATTTCTCTATATTCCTGATTCCCCAACCTCCATCCTCCTCACTCCTGCATATAATTTTTGTTTGAACCAAGTGGAATTTCTTTTTTTTATAGTGCATCTCCAGATAAAATAGGTTATAATGGAGTTGAACCTTTTGGTGAAATCTCGAGGGAGATAAAACAAGTGCATCCAATAAATGGAAACACCCTGCAAAACAACGTTTTCTATTATCAATCTTCCACCTAAGGATTCCCACTGGGTAATCTTCTCCTCAAAATTTTTAATGAACCAATCCCAGTAAAAAAACTCATAGTTGTTGGGATTTAAATGGAAATGTAAGTGTTTCATCCATCAATTTGAATGTAACCTCAAATAAGTTTGCAATTTCTAATGTTTCCTCTTGGTCATTCCCATTGGAAATCAACTACGATTTTTATGTTTTCATAATAAGCCCCGAAGTTGACTAAAATTTGGATAATATTAGGTGAAAATCCCTCGACTATGTAACGTTTTCTTCCCTGCTAAACAACAAATCATCACCAAAAATTAAGCTTGTTATATTATATTTTCTTGTGACCCTACATCCAACATTCAAACCTGATATCTTGGCTTTTCTGATCGGTCTTCTCAGTCCATAAATTACCATAATAAACAAAAATGGTGAGAGCGAACATCCTTGTTAGAGTCCTCTTGATATCCTAAAGAAAATAGTCAGGTTACCATTGATGAGAACAACCAAGTTCATCAAGGTAATTCATGCCATGATCTAGTCAATGTGTCTGTGAGAAAAGCCCACTTTTTAGAGAATGAACTTGAATGGGTTGGCAGTAGAATCATTTTCTCTCTCCTATTCAAGAAATATTGCATAATTATCTGAGATGTCCGAGTAAAGGGTCCATGAATAAATATTCTCAAATATTTCATGAAGAAAATAATGGATAAGAAAACAATCGATTCTTTTAGCAATGCCCTCCTCTTTAGTGCACCCATTCTGTTGGAAAAGTAACTAGGTTTTCTCTTCATATTTATCTTTGTAATTGTAACAAAAGAAAAAAGAATAAAAATATTTATATTAGTATTATTTCTTTAGTTAATCATGTTCTTCATGCTTCTAGTTTTTTATTGAGTCAAAGAACTAAATTTGAGTCACTGTAAAGAAAAAGGAAAATAATTGTTTTTAGTAAAGAAGAGTCAAATTGACCTCCATAAGACCAAGTTGGCCCTCTAGATGGTCAAGTCGGCTCACTCAAAAGGATGTGTCTATTCACATGTAAGATCAACTATATATTGGCATGAATCCTAAAAATAAATAAATTCATGGCTTTTTTTTGTAGAAAGTTCGTTGATTTTCTGAAATAAGTTGGTTGAATTTTTTGTGACAAGAAATGAAAATTTTATGTGGAAAGAAGAGCAAGTTTTGTGGAAATAAGTACAATTCTCTATCAGGCAAAGAAATTTGAATTTTTCAGTGACACGTGACCATAAAAGATGAAATTCCTGAAGCCTTAAATTTTGTAAGGCTATACGATTTGCTGAGACTATCCTTGTGATGATATATATGATGATGAATATTATATACAAATTGATGAAGATGAATAAGATATGTGAGCTAAAGGAGGATTATAAAGTTAGTAAAATTCAAGATTTTAACAAAAAAGTTTGAGGATAAAACATGATAGTGAATGGAGGTTTGAATTGGGGATATTATGGAGGAAGTTGTCTTGGTCTTGGTCTTGAATATCTCATTTGATCTAATTCTATAAGAAGATGATTGTTCGATGTTCCCAAATTGTGGGGTTTTTCCCTGGCATGGAGCTTGTATCTTGTGTTTATTGTCTCTTGTGATATTCATATTTATATTTTGGAAATTTCTTAATGAATTAAAAGAACACAAAAAAATTAATAAGAAGCCAACAAAGTTCGCAATTAATTATCAAGTAAGAAAAATCAACCTTAATATCCAATTACCTTGATTTTCCAACATGGGATCAGAGCTAAGTATTGAAGAAGCAATTTGAATATCAATCTTGTTGGCATGTTTGAAGATACCTCTACAACAACAACAATTATATTTGAAGATCATCATCAACTACAACATCCATCATTCAAAGACGTTCTTGACAATCTCTACAACTAGTCTCTTTACAACTTGCAAATATTCTTTGTGATTATAAGTAGAAGAATGAATTTTATCTTTGCAAGAGGAATAATACCTTTGTTATGAGAATTAAAGGAAGGGAATTAATATTCCTATAATTCGAGCCACTTAAAGACTTTTTTCCTCATGTGAAGACAAAAAAGAGGGCCGCATACTCCTAAGGTAGCCACAACCCTTGAAGCCTAGCAAGGGAGGATATCAAGTCTGTTTTGGGTTGATTTCTTGTGTTTTTGTTTGGGCTATGGTTAGGAAGATATATGAAGTGAAGAATATGAGGCTAGTATGAGAATCTTGAGGAAATAATATAAGCAATAAACAAACGTAATATCTCTCCAATAGGTTGATAATTCTGTGATGTAACAAGTGGACCAATTTTTGATCTTTGGAGGGCTGAGTAGCCTACTTGGAAACCAATATTAGGCCACATTCACCTGGAACAAGAGTGAAGAACTTAGTGGTTTTTGGAGTTAATTTGCAGATGGTTTTATGTTGCTTCAAATTTCCCTATACAAGGTAAAGTTCCTCATAAAAGTCCTGCTCAGATCCATGGTTCTTTGGGAGAGCTGAAAGGATGTATTCTAGGAGTATAAGTGCAACATTGGGGTCCAAGTTTTGAATTTTTTTTGGAACATCCAAAGAAAATATCATCATAAAAAGAAGAGAATTTGATAAGGCCACAAAACTTGAATCTCAATGAAGAATATAAGGAGACTTATTTTGGGCTACTTCTTGTGATTGTTTGGGAAGATTCAAGAAGAGGAACATGCTAAAATCTGGAATAATTTTTGGGACAGTTTGTACAAATTTTTGGTGGAAAATATCTCCAAGAATTAAGCTACAATTATAGGATATTTTTTATAGGGCAGAATCATCAATTTAGAGTTGGAGGAAGGTGGATTACCCTTGTACAATAGTGCATTCTAGGCCGAGTACAACAAGGATTGCAGAGGAGAGTTGAGAAAAGTCCTAAGAGATTATGTGGGCCAAGAAGTATGGCTTTATCAATTGCTAAAACATCCCTAAATAAGGTTGAGATCCACAATAAATAAAGCAAAGGTCCAAAAAGGAGGAAGAAGAAAGAAGTGCCCTATGTTGAGGTGTGTTTTTTTTCCTAAGTTGATGGTTTGTGAGTGGTTGAGGCGTTCTAGTTTAGGACAGTTTGAAGGAAATCTTATGGTTGTTCATAGGGATAAAAGTAGGTGTACTTATGTGCCCTAGATTAGGGTTACTTCAAATGGTGTTTTTCCTTTAAAGGGTTGTCCTAAAATTTTCATTAAGTCACTTAAGAACAATGCATAAAATGGAAGGCCGAGACCCTAAGTGAAGATAGGTATGAACACATTGTTTTGAGGGTATCCTGATGTTTAAGTGAACCATATTCAGCCTCAAAAAATGTGTTGTAGCGAGAATAGATGGGAAACAATGAAGGGATCACATAGTAAGGGTTGAAAGGTCTGGTTTTTGGAAAGTTAGAGAAGCAACCTATGTATAGTGTTTGGAGGATTGTTAGTGG
Organism: Pinus albicaulis; assembly: GCA_034641835.2. Lineage (NCBI taxonomy): Eukaryota > Viridiplantae > Streptophyta > Pinopsida > Pinales > Pinaceae > Pinus > Pinus albicaulis. The sequence continues at coordinate 330,298,533 of CM076579.1, read as the reverse complement.
TTGTTTTGGAATCCCTAAGTATTGTGTACAAAAGTAGAAACAAGTGGGATATACGTTGATGCCCTAAGGATTTAATTTTGGAGAAATCCATATAAAGCAGTCTCTTAGTGAAGTCTGAAGGATGTTTAGAGGGAAGATTGTGCAAGCCCTAGGTAAAGTGTTCTAGAAAAAAAAGATTATTGACAAGATGGACATATCTGAAATCCCTAAGGAGAATGACAAGAGAATTTTATTTGTCATAGAGTTAAGGAATTTTTGGTAGTCCTAGGAGGAATCTTCTTAAATGACCAAAACAATGAAAAATGGTCAGATCTACAAGATGTAGTGTAGTACACAGTACATGATATGAAGACCTCAAGTGTGGAATCATGATCTATTAGGAGGCATATTTGGAACCCTAGTTTAAGAAGTTGGAAGATGATAAAACTCAATCATAAGAGGGATGGTTGAGGAATCTATGACAATAATGGGTAGCTGATGTAAGGGAAGTATGAGTACTTCCGACACAAGCTGAGGTTTTTTTACGCACTCTCATTTTTTGAGAGTGACTGAACATGGATTTCTCCTCTCACGTTGAGAGGGAGTAAGGTTGTACATTGGTTCTCCTTATGTCAGGTACTGTGATGAATTAGGATTTTTATCCTAAGTCAAGTACACGGACATGGATAGGGATAATGGTGGATTGGATAAGCATATTGGACATACATTCTTGATTCATGTACTATGATGGATTAGGATAAAGATCCTAAGCCAAGTACATGGACTTGGATAAAGAATGTTTTGGTGGAAAAACATTTCCTTGAGGGAAATGGTCTGATGGAGGACATACTTCGAGTAACCTAGGTGGAGTATGTACCTCAAGGAGGCTGTGTGGTGTCCCATGGAATGTCTCCCAACATTCTGATATGATATTGTGGAGAGAAAGAGTGTACATGTTGAGGACATGGTAATGTGACAATGCCAGCTATAATAATACTATCATCATTAATGCTTATCAGTCTAAATCCCTTCTTATGTGAATATTTAAACTTGAGATAAACATGTTGAGTCATTATTAATACCTCCCTAGTCAAGAGGGAGTGTTGGAAAAGTAACTAGGTTCAATCTTCATATTTATAAACTTGTAAAAAAAGAAAAAAGAAGAAAATTATTTATATTATTATTATATATTTAGTTAAGCAACTTCTTCCTTCTTCTTGGTTTTGATTGAGTTAAAGAATTAAATTTGAGTCAAAGCCCTTTGAGACTCTTTATAATAAAAAGGAAAATAATTTTTGTTTAGTAAAAAAAATTCAAATTGACCTTCATAACGCCAAGTCGACCTTGTAGATGGTGAATTTGGCTCACTCAAAAGGACATGTCAATTCGCATGTAAAATCAATATTATATTGACATGAATCATCCACCAAAAAAAAGAAATTCGTGGTTTATTTTTTTTCTCTCTCTGTAGTAAGTTTGTTTATGTTCTAAAATCATTTTGTTGAATTTCATGTGATAAGAAGTGCAAATGTTTTATGGAAAGAAGTAAAAGTCTCTATGGAAAAGAAATGTGAAATTTTCAGTGGCACATGACCTGAAAAGATGCAAATTCCTAAAGGCTTAAATTTTGTAAGACTATATGATCTGCTGAGAATATCCTTGTGATGATATATGAGCTGATGAGTATGATATATGAAAAGATGAAGATGAATGTAATATGTGAGCTAAAGGAGGAATATAACTTTTGTAAAATTCAGGCTTCTAACAAATCATTTTGAGGATAAAACATGACAGTGAATGGAGGGTTGACTTGGGGATATTATGGAGGAAGTTTTCTTGGTCTTGGTCTTGAATATCTCATTTGATATGATTCTATAAGAGGATTATTGTTCAGGTTTTCCCCAATTGTGGGGTTTTACCCTAGCGTGGAGTCTATATCTTGTGTTTATTGTCTCTCATGATATTCATGTTTATATTTTGGTAATTTCTTGATGAAGAAAAGAACACAAATAATTTAATAAGAAGCCAACAAAGTTCACAAGTAATTGTCAAGAAAGGAAAATCAACCTTGATTTCCAATTACCTTTATTTTCCAACACATTCCTCCATGTGGGACAAATGGGGTAAGGGAAAATATCCTATAGTAGCTTGTGGGAAAATAATTCTCTTAAATACCCAACAAGCAGACTTGACTCGCCTTTCGGACCCCAAATATCCCCATTTGACATTGTCAGGTTCATATCCCTTGCCAAAATTAAATATTGAATGTCCAATAGTCTACAATGGTAAAGTTTGTACCAAAAAGATTTTATGTTGGAATATGGTGCATATATATTGAGAATGTAAATCTGAAAAAATGATCCCCTAATGTATCCCAATAAAATGATATCATCAAAGGTTTTATAAGCTTTGAAGGGGGAAAATTTGGGGTCCCACATGGCTCCCAGGTCCCTGGAGAGGTGAAAGGAAGTTGAAGAACATACCTCCCATGCCAAAAAAAATTTCAAAATCATGTCCCTAGTTTTCTCCTTATCAACCATCATTTCTTGAATGATAACAATAGAAGGATGTTTTGAACAAATGATATTATGGAGAGATTGTCTTCTTTGGGAAAATCCTAGGCCCCGTATGTTGATGGGCATGATTTTCATCAAGAATGTCGATCAACAGGTGTGTCTGCTCTAAGGACCCACATCTCAAAACCTTCATTTAGATCGGTTGAAGACCCAAATTATCCCTTTTTTACAATCTTCTTGCACTCCATTATCCTTATTTTTGACCTCAATAATTCTAATTGAGAATCATTTTACAAGGTTATTGGCAAAAACAGGTACGTAATCATCTTTTATTTCATAAGTTTCATTGTTATTTATTATTTAACTTAATATTTGCATAAGCTACTGAATTTCATCAATTATACAACTAATGACTGATTCTGCAAAAAAATCAAAGGTTCAATAGGTTCTAGAAATCCAGCTGAGGAACGAAATATATGGACAAGTGGCTAATATCTGGCATAAGGATATTTACCTGTATTCATGACCCATATCGACGATAAGAGTACCATGTAAGAACAATCAACGCGAAATTCAACCAACGAAGAAGGAGTTGAAGGCTAGCCAGACGAACGAGGAAATTAATGGAAACAAATATTTTGCCTCATGATTTTCTTCTCCGATAGCAAATCATGAGGATATCACAATATCATTATCTTCTTATGTTATTTTTAGTTTTTGTCGAGGAAGATAGGATCGTAATTCTCTAAAACCGTTATTGAAAGAGGTTATAAATCTACCTCTCAGCACGATAAACCACAAACTTGATTATTATTTTAAATCACTCTTAATCACTATAAATTCAAAGTTGTTATTTTCCCTATGCGTGGAATTAAAATGTGTATGTAGACTCTGAAATTGCTGCTTGCTTGCAACTCACAGGAGGGCCCCCTGAGAGCTATAAGATTTTAAATTTTTTTTCTAACTAATAACTCAATATTCTTGTTTCAATTTTGTAGCATTAGGTTAACCTTTCAATTCATTTTCGATTAACAATGAATGTTTATGACAGAGATAGAAATTGTAGTTATGTTCATTTAAGATTTCTTTTATATATTTTATTAATTTATCGTGTGGAATGAAGAAGAGGGTTATTATGCATATGAAGATGTTAGAATAGAATTAATTTTATTTGCAATCATAAGTAGAACACTTTCAATATTTTATCAAGAGAAATTTGGTTTTTCCAGCGTGACATTTTAAATTTGAATTTAGAATTTAATTCATCTCTATTAGCTAAGTTTTAATTATGATATGTTGGTGTGGATGTGTTATTAAGATTAGTTTCATTTTCTGTCAAAGTGTGAAGTATATTTAGATTCAATTTTAGTTTGTATTAAGATTTAATTTCTGCAAGTGTGATTCATTTTCACAACAGTGATAATATTTTACTTAAAATAAGTTTTAAATGAAAACATCTGGATGAAACCTCCTAATATAATTTGAAATATATTCCCATAATAAGAAGTCCCAGCACAAATAATGTAGTTACACTTCATCAGTTTAGAAGTAATGGTCAATAATTTATGAAGTAATTTAACATCAATTAAATTACCAAACAAGATCATAGGTTTAATTTTCATAACCAAGATCAAAAGGTGGACACACATCCTTCTCCACGGAATATGAGAAGCAGGAGTTAATATTAGCTTCAATCGTAGAGCATGAGAATTTTTTATATCTGATGCTTTTATTCTTATGAGTCGATGTGATTTTTATTTGAGCATGTATGTTCAACACATATTCCTCCTGAAATAATGATTTTTAACCGTCGCGGGTTCTATCTCCACATAGGGGCTTCACTCAATGAACCTATAACATAACACGTGCCTTCGTGGCATAGTAAACAATACCCTTAATTGGACTACATATTGGAAAATACCTCTAAAAATCACTTTATTTAACCCCCTACAAATATGAACCCAATACACCTTCCCAATTTAAAAAATCCCTACTTTCACTATATAATGTACGTATCAATTTTTTCATTAACATGTTTTATACCCCTTTATATTTCTTCATTAACTTCAAGATCCATTTTTTATACACAACATATAAAAACCCTTTACCCCCTATTATATGCTCAATATATTATGTCGTTTTTTCTTCAATATATATCCCCCAATATGAATGCACGTGGTATGGTATTTCTCCCCCAATAAAGCCCTTGTGCAGCCCTAGTGAACTCTCGTGATAAAAAAATAAAAACCAATATCCTCAAAGAGGAGAGAAGAGGATCTTCCTTATTCCTTTTCAATGTGAATAGAGGATTGCATAGTCTCCCAAGGGTCCAAATTTCTATCAACCACCTTCTCACATGCACACATATAGGATATAGATAGATCCATGCCCATTCCGAGCATCGATACACCCACTTCTGTTTGGGAATCTTGAAACTTCGCAGTGGACTTTCCTCTAGTCCCTACCTTGTCAATCTCTGAAAGGTTGATTGGATGAGCATTATTATTCTTTGATAGGGTTTCCTTTGAGTGGTCAATGGAGATATGGAACCTGACAATGTTCTTTGATATTCCTATTTGTGCCCTACATAATCACGAACCACGATTGATACATCCCTATTCATCCTAGCTCGACCACCCCAAAAATGATGAGGGAATTCCGCAATCAGATGCCTAGTATTGTGGCAGCCAAAACACCTAAAGGGGACCCCGATAGTCCAATTGCTAGCGAATTGATAAGGGTCCCTAGTGTTAGCCCCCCTATAAATTTTTGACAAGCAAACAAGGGGCTAAAATGTTTTTGAGCCTTCAAGGAATGCATTTCCTCTGAAAACACATCTCCTTGAAGTCTCCTTGCGCCTTTGTCCTTTGATAAATCCCCTCTACTGATTCCCATTATAAAACCACTCTGATTGTAAAAAAACTATGCTCCAAAAGGCCTTCATTTGCCCCTTGTATCCCTGCAGAATGCCCTCTTTTAGCCTCCTTTTCCCTTTGTCAAAGCTCCCCTTACATCCTACCCCCACCCCTTGTTTGGCCTAATCTCTCCTTATTCCCTCCATCGTTACCCGTTTCTACCCTCAAATTGCATTAAAATGGGCTGAATAACCATTGTGTTTATGTGTATGGGTTTAGCACCCTTTGGCCAGCCCCTGAACCGTATTTCCCCCCATGTGGCCTAGCGCTAGAACCTGACGCTAATCCGAAAGGCGCTTATTGCAAATCGATATCGGGCGCATTATTAGCCATCGATCTGTTCAGATCAGATGGTCTTCGCAGATCAGCGCTGCGCCATGGTCCCCACCCTTTTCACCGCCCTATCGCATTATCAACCGTTTGATCAACCCGCCGATCCAACGGTCCGTATTTCACCCTCTGCCTAGTGGTCCCCGCAAGGTGCACTATTCAAAAACCAATGGTATCAATCACACCGCGTTTGGAGGATGGGTAGTAATTTTATTTTTGGAGCGATTCCACTCACCACCCGACACGTGGCTCTGTCACTATTTCAAAACCGCCCACCCATCGCGCGTTATCGTTCAGCATTTGACCCAGCGCGATATGCATGTCAACCGTCCGATCTGGGGCTCTCCATCCAACGGTCATCGTACTCTGAAGATGCGTGGAAATTAACCCAAGGCAACCGTACCCCTGGCCCGCCATCTGTCACCCTCCGATGCATTTTCAGTCGTCGATCTCCTCCTGAGATCAGACGATCCAGATTCATTTGCCCTCCACCGTGTCCTCAACCATCGATCTCCTCCTGAGATCAGACGATCCAGATTAAATACATACCCGCCAATTAACCCTGTACCGCCATGTCACCCATTCCACGTGTGTTCGTCGCTTTTTCGTCCATCCCCCTTTATAATTCGTTCAAGGGTCACATTTTAATGTTTTATGTTAAAATTTTCCACCTCGTCGGCCTCCAGAGCATATCCCGCTGATCCACTGTGTTATTCCACAAAATCCTCTGCATTCATCATGCCACGTCGCCATTCCTTGCAGTCATCCATGCCACCCTCCCCATGCATGTTTTTCTTAACATTTTTTCATGTTTTGCAGGGTTATAGGAGCAAAAAACGCAGAAAGGAACATTTTTCAGAGGCCGAGATCACGAAGAAAGCCTGGGAAGGAACCATGACAGGACTTGCATTAAAAGAATAGGGTTTGAACTCTGTAAAACCTCCCCAGAGCCATTAAAGCACAGATTTCACGGTTAGAGGCAAAAGTGGAAGCGACAAAGAGTATCAGTGGGAAAACAGAGTGTTTAAGGCCTGTAATTGCAGATTATAAGCCTTAATCCAATTATTCAAAGGCAAGGTACCAAAATCAAAGACCCCGTCGATCGCTCAGAAGGTCCAATGTAGAGAAAACCATACTATCAGGGTTTTCACATCAACAGAAGGTTCTTTCCATAAAGGGCAATGCGCCCAGACAGTTCTCATCCTATGCCATGTTCTAGAGAGATTTTTCAACCCTGACAACAGTCCTAGGCTACCAATGCATTAGTTATATAGTACGGCAGACCCCAGCATCATCGTTCTGCATTTAGTTCAGTACACCAGAGACATACCTAGAGTAAATGGAAACCTAATGAAGACCACTCCATCATCCAACGAGTACCAGAGATAAATGCCCATAACTTAAACTAAATGGAGCCTCGGCCCTCCTTTCTGATTCAGATTTTTAATGCTGCATTTAAGTTTACATTGACTCATGTTATTCTTTTCTCCTATAAGAATCCTTAAGAACATATTGTAATGGTTGTTGTTAGTTTGTTGTTGTTGTAATCAGAAGGATTCAGTTTTGACTGTTAGAACATTTTGGGAAAGAGTAGCAGAGTAGTTTGTATTGTAGTAGGCTGGGAGGAGAAATTTGGATTGTAACAGCCATTGAGCTTAGTGTATGTGACTCGTTTTGCATCAATTAATCAAGCACATTTATTTGGATCCTGGTCTATTACTACGGGTGATGTTTCTCTTATCTTATCGTTTAATTACATTTTCATGCTGTTCATTGTTCTACTGGGCTCGCATCAAAAATATGGCATAGGATTTACCCTTGTTAGGTACCCTATGTCTCTGCTCTCCTTGCCTTAAATGTTTTCTACTGTATGTATTATATGAGGGTTGATTTCAGTTAATTTAACCAGTGTAGTGGATGTCATTGCCTGCTAGATGATGTATGAATTAATGGAATCTGTCTTTAGTTGTTCTTGTTGGGTTTAAGCTGGAAGATTTGGGAACACTGAGGATTAGAGTTAGCCTTGTCCACTAGGATCCTTGTGCGACCAGCTGGCCTTTCTAAGATCTCTTGCTGGTGTCAAATCATTGAAGGTTCAAAGTCCTTCTCTGATCTATAGACCCTGGCTCTGTTAAAATTATCTCTGTTTTCCCTTGGAGCATGCTAAGGCTGACCTGGAGTTAAATGACCTCTGGTCTGATCTATAAGCTGCCCCTTTGTCCCTCCTTTGAGAGTTTCCTTTGAGTATGTCCAAGCAGGTCTGGAGTTAAATGATCTCTGACTTGATCTATAGACAGAAATTGGGTTACTTTCCTTCTTTCACTTTCAATCCTTAATTTTCCATTCCACCATCTGTCTAAAATATCCTTTAGTGTAGATGACTTGCCCTTTGAAAGCTTTGGCTAGTTGTGTGCAAGTAATTCCCTTTCATGACTCCATATCCCAATGGATGGCACTTTCTTGACCTATCCTCTTTGCTGAAACATCCTACTGCTTTGTTCCTTTTCTTCCATTACTTTCTCAGTCTATGATCTCATGACCAACCCAGCAACCAACCAACCAAATCATTTTAAAACCCCCTTTGTGCTTCATAACTAGCCTAACATCTCATTTGAGCTTTCAAAGATATACCATTCTTTGTATTTATGGAGAGATCCCTCTCCGGGTCCAGGAGGGCTAGATCCTAGGGCCCCAAATTGGTTCTGATGTTGTCTCATCTTTTGGTCTTGCCAATCTAGCCAAAACATGGGAACCCAAACATAATGGTGACTCCACTGGGGAATTGAGTGCATTTCACCTTAAACATTCTTAGGCACTCAAAAGACCCTAAATCTCTAGTTATATTGGAATTCAATTGCTAATGGTGGACAGCAACCTGCTTCAAACAGTCAAATTCATCCACCTGGCGACTCCACACCCCATAACTCCAAAAAGACCAAATGACTCCACTAGTAGAAGACTCTGAACTAGTTGAGAAGAAGAAGTAGCCTTCTTTGCATAAACATGGATCCAGACATGGACAGGGATACAAAGTATGATGCTTTGTATGATCAATTTAATGAATTAACAGAAATATTTGGTAAAGTGCTGGAAATGTTCATGGCTTATCTGAATGCAAATGATGATTATTTATAACAGCCATGCCTCTTCCAGAACAAGAACAAACTCAAGACCTAGAAGATGAGCAAGACATGTATGATGCTCAAGAATCTGTAGAAGACGAAGAGGAAAGTGATCAGGAACTACCTGATTGCTTACCTATGTCTTGTGACACGCTGACTAGAGAATATCAGGACCTAATAGCAAAGGCTAATAGGGAATGCTGCTTTGAGGAAACAAGGGACCACATAGAAGATGTAGAATCTGATGTGGAAGAAGAGGCTCAAGAAAACATCCAGCCTCCAAATCAGCTAATACAAGAGAAATAGGACTGCTACTCTTCAGTCCATGATGAGAGGGAAACCCCTCTTTTGACAGAAGAAGAGATTGATCAGATATTAAATCAGTAGTCCACCTCAGAAATATTTTATAGAACACACACTCTTTCCCATTCATCTTATGAGTTTTATGATTTAGATCCAGAAGACTCCTCTATGGATTAGGACGAAGAAAGACCTGCTGAAAATCCAGAAGGTTTGGTGGGGGACATTACTTACAGCCATGATTTTCTTATTTATGATCTGTTTGATGATGGTTGTTTTCAAAGGGAAGCTGAGCTTGCAGGACCATCATCCTTAGATTCATGGGAGGAATATCAGAGCCAGCGATTTCAGAGAAGTAATGAAACCAGTCAGCCTATCTATGACACTGATGGGGAGAGCTACGATAGTATAATAGCAGATGAAGATTGCTTGAATCTTCATTCTGCTTTGCCAAAGATCATCAGTGAGACTGGTAACCATCAGTTTTTCCTTTCATAAAATGAGGAAGAAAGAAAAGAAGAGATTCTTGAGCAAGATGAAAATAACGAGCCTTCTCTTGAAAAGGAGGATGAAATGGAATATACCCCTGCTTAAGAATACACAGATATTCTCACGGAGCTCAGCCCAGCAGAGAAGAATATATCAGAGCTCCAAGAGGACTCAGCTCCAATATACAATGAGTCCTCCAGTTCAGAAAATGGAGAAGATGAGGGAGATTCTCTTTCTCAAGAGAGTCTTCTTCTTGATCCAGTGGAAGAAGAAGAGATCATGGTTGAAGCCTGCTTGCCAAATATTCATAGCCAGGTATCTTTTCATGATCCTTATGCTCATTTCCTGCAAACATTGGAAGAAGGATCAAGGGTTTTTTTCAGCAGCATGTTGCAGTCAGAAATAAAAAATTTTGTAGCTGCAGTTGTTGAACAAAAGGAGTGGGAGCTACCCTGCCTATCCAGCCTGCTCAAGGAGCTGAGCAGAAAGGGCCAGTCATGGGATCACTTGATGGACTGGTTACATTGGAAGACAACGTTTGCAAGCTAGACTTGTAAATATTCTAGTTAGAGTAGGGTAGGTAGGAAAAGCTCAATAAAGCTCAGTTTTTGAGCATGTAGTTAGTTGTTTTTAATTTCTACAAAGTCGAGCAAGTCAGACAGTCTAATCTTGGCTTGACTGTTTTCAATTTCTGTTGTAGAATGTAGAGAAGAAATCTGCTGGACAGTCTAATCCCAGCAGATATTAGATTAGGTAGAGAAACATATGAGACCAACAGTCTAATCTAGTCTCATGGAGTGATAAGGGTAGATTTAGAATAGTTTTATTTTCTGTTTATAAAATAAATGATGTAAAGGGTCTGCTAGTTCAAATGCACCCTAGAAGAAAAAATGCTAGGATTGTAGGATGGGTAGGTAGATTGTTTGAGAATTTTACTGTTGATTTGATGTCTTCACAGTTTGTGGCAGCTGATCCAAGAAAAGAAAAGAATGAGTCAAGTACCAGGCATCTGGCCTACACCAAAGATCATTTTTTGAACTCTTGACTCCTTTAAGAAGAAGCCATCCCCAATTGGAGCCATTGTTAGCCCCCCTATAAATTTTTGACAAGCAAACAGGGGGCTAAAATGTTTCTGAGCCTTCAAGGAATGCATTTCCTCTAAAAACACATCATCCTTGAAGTCTCCTTGTGCCTTTGTCCTTTGATAAATCCCCTCTACTGATTCCCATTATAAAATCTCTTTGATTGTAAAAAAAATTATGCTCCAAAAGGCCTTCATTTGCCCCTTGTATCCCTGCAGAATGCCCCCTTTTAGCCTCCTTTTCCCTCTGTCAAAGCTCCCCTTACATCCTACCCCCACCCCTTGTTTGGCCTAATCTCTCCTTATTCCCTCCATTGTTACCCGTTTCTGCCCTCAAATTTCATTAAAATGGGTCGAATAACCATTGTGTTTATGTGTATGGGTTTAGCACCCTTTGGCCAGCCCCTGAACCGTATTTCCCCCCATGTGGCCTGGCGCTAGAACCTGATGCTAATCCGAAAGGCACTTATTGAAAATCAGTATCGGGCACATTATTATCCGTCGATCTGTTCAGATCGGACGGTCTTCGCAGATCAGCGTCGTGCCATGGTCCCCACCCTTTTCACTACCCTATCGCATTATCAACCGTCCGATCAACCTGCCGATCCAACGGTCTGTATTTCACCCTCCGCCTGGTGGTCCCCGCAAGGTGCACTGTTCAAAAACCGGTGGTATCCATTGCACAAAATTTGGAGGATGGGCGGTAATTTTATTTTCAGAGCGATTCCACTCACCGCCTGACACGTGGCTCCATCACTATTTCAAAACCGCCCACCCATCGCGTGTTATCGTTCGGCATTTGACCCGGCGTGATATGCACATCAACTGTCCGATCTGGGGCTCTCCATCCAACAGTCATCGCACCCCGAAGATGTGCGAAAATTAACCCGATGCAACCATACCCCTGGCCCGCCATCCATTGCCCTCCGATGCATTTTCAGTCGTCGATCTCCTCCTGAGATCAGACGATCCAGATTCATTTGCCCTCCGTCGTGTCCTCAGCCGTCGATCTCCTCCTAAGATCGGACGGCCTAGATTAAATACATACCCGCCAATTAACCCCGTACCACCACGTCACCCATTCCACGTGTGTTCATCACTTTTTCGTCCATCCCCCTTTATAATTCATTCAAGGGTCACATTTTAATGTTTTATGTTAAAATTTTCCACCTCGCCGGCCTTCAGAGCATATCCCGCTAATCCACCGTGTTCTTCCATGAAATCCTCTGCATTCATCATGCCACGTCGCCATTCTTTTCAATCATCCATGCCACCCTCCCCATGCATGTTTTTCTTAACGTTTTTTCATGTTTTGCAGGGTTACAGCCCCAAAAAATGTAGAAAGGACCATTTTTCAGAGGCCAAGATCACGAAGAAAGCCTGGGAAGGAACCATGACAGGATTTGCATTAAAAGAATAGGTTTTGAACTCTGTAAAACCTCCCCAGAGCCATTAAAGCACAGATTTCGCAGTCAGAGGCAAACGTGGAAGAGGCAAAGAGTATCAGTGGGAAAACAGAGTGTTTAAGGCCTGTAATTGCAGATTATAAGCCTTAATCCAATTATTCAAAGGCAAGGTACCAAAATCAAAGACCCCGTCGATCGCTCAGAAGGTCCAATGCACAGAAAACCATACTATCAAGGTTTTCACATCAGAAAAAGGTTCTTTCCATAAAGGACGATGCACCCATACAGTTCTCATCCTATGCCGTGTTCTAGAGATATATTTCAGCCCTAACAACAGTCCTAGGCTACCAGTGCATTAGTTATACAGTACGGCAGACCCCAGCATCAACGTTTTGCATTTAGTTCAGTACACCAGAGACATACCTGGAGTAAATAGAAACCTAACGAAGACCACTCCACCATCCAACGAGTACCAGAGATAAATGCCCATAATTTAAACTAAATGGAGCCTCGGCCCTCCTTGCTGATTCAGATTTTTAATGCTGCATTTAAGTTTACATCGACTCCTGTTATTCTTTTCTCCTGTAAGAATCCTCGGGAACATATTGTAATGGTTGTTTCTGTTGTAATCAGAAGGATTCAGTTTTGACTATTAGAACATTTTGGGAAAGAGTAGTAGAGTAGTTTGTATTTTAGTAGGCTGGGAGGAGAAGTTTGGATTGTAACAGCCATTGAGCTCAGTGTATGTGACTGGTTTTGCATCAATTAATCAAGCACATTTCTTTGGATCCTGGTCTATTACTACGGGTGATGTTTCTCTTATCTTATCGTTTAATTACATTTTCATGTTGTTCATTGTTCTTCTGGGCTCGCATCAAAAATATGGCATAGGATTTACCCTTGTTAGGTACCCTATGTCTCTGATCTCCTTGCCTTAAATGTTTTCTACTGTATGTATTATCTGAGGGTTGATTTCAGTTAATTTAACCAGTGTAGTGGATGTCATTTCCTGCTAGCTGATGTATGAATTAATGGAATCTGTCTTTAGTTGTTCTTGTTGGGTTTAAGCTAGAAGATTTGGGAACACTGGGGATTAGAGTTAGCCTTTTCCACTAGGATCCTTGTGCGACCAACTAGCATTTCTAAGATCTCTTGCTGGTGTCAAAGCATTGAAGGTTCAAAGTCCTTCTCTGATCTATAGACCCTGGCTCTGTTAAACTTATCATTGTTTTCCCTTGGAGCATGCTAAAGCTGACCTAGAGTTAAATGACCTCTGGTCCGATCTATAAGTTTCCCCTTTGTCCCTCCTTTGAGAGTTGCCTTTGAGTATGTCCAAGCATTTCTGGATTTAAATGACCTCTGACCTGATCTATAGACAGAAATTGGGTTACTTTCTTTCTTTCACTTTCAATCCTTAATGTTCCATTCCACCATCTATCTAAAAGATCCTTTAGTGTAGATGACTTTCCCTCTGAAAGCTTTGGCTAGTTGTGTGCAAGTAATTCTCTTTCATGAATCCATAGCCCAATGGATGGAACTTTCTTGACTTATTCTCTTTTCTGAAACATCCTACTACTTTGTTCCTTTCCTTCCATTAATTTCTCAGTCTATGATCTCATGACCAACCCAGCAACCAACCAACCAAATCATTTTAAAACCCCCTTCGTGCTTCATAACTAGCCTAACATCTCATTTTAGCTTTCAAATATATACCATTCTTTGTATTTATGGAGAGATCCCCCTCCGGGTCTAGGAGGGCTAGATCCTAGGGCCCCAAAGTGGTTCTGATGTTGTCTCATCTTTTGGTCTTGCCAATCTGGCCAAAACATGGGAACCCCAAAACCTAGTATATATCAAAAGAAGCTAGCAGCCATCTTGAAAAATCAACTTATACAAAAACCAAATGACCCTTTTGTCTAAGGGTCCTGGGCAACCCTTATCTACGCAATAAAACTTACCAATCTTATTGGAAATTTCTATGATTTATTTCCTAGACAAAAGTTCCAGTGGTAACCCTAAAATTTTAGCCCATAGTATTTCCCATTTGGGAATTTATTTGATGGGATCAAATCCCACATTCCGTCATTAGAGGCATAGGTAAACCCTCCCCTTCACCCAAGGGAAAAACGAAATTTCTCTGCGTCTTCCTCCTCCAAGAAATATAATCCAAACCATCTGTTGAGTAACACAGTCACCTTTGGTATATATGTAAGGATGGAAGGCCATCATTTCCCAATCCATTTTTTCATTTGTGAACCTGTCATTTTTATAAAATTCCAATGCCCCCACCAACACCCTTTGTTTTTCTCACCACACTTTCCCAATAGACATCCACCCCGAGGATGAGACTTTGCACCTCTTCCTCTGCATTGATCAAATTCTTCCTCCTAATTCTGACTTTCTTTTCCAATATATTAATATCTATATTCTTAGGGCACAATGATATATCCCTCACCTCCGGAAGAAGCCTCCATTTTTTGCTTGCAGATCCGATAGAATTGCCAAATTGACCCACACTGCATGCCACCTCTTGTTTTGCTGCAACATTGACATAGTTTAGTTCTTCCACATCAGAGATGTGATCGATTGAAAAAATTTGACCAACCATTCAACTATAAATGAGGTACCCCGCAGAATGGAAGATATTTTTGGAGTAGTCTAAAAAAACCCACATAATAACCTAAAAATTCCAGTAAGATTATGAAAAGTTTCGGTAAAGATTTTTGAGAATCTGAGTTATAGTTGCTAAACTTCAGTATTTTGGGTGCCCTAAGGATTTTTGATGGTGTTGAATCCATTTCCATCATCAAAAATGAAATTCAAACACTCCAACTATCTGAATTTTTGAAAAAAAAATTACCGGATTCTGGCAACAAATTACCATCAGGGCTATTTTGTTGCATTTGTAGACAACTCCTTTTTTTTACCTGCCACATTATAAGTTTGAAAAAAAAAGTGTGCCCTCAAATACGTTTAAAAACCAAAAATACTTTCCATGGAATGTCAAATTCCAGGCCTGATTTTTTTTTTTTTTGTAAATTTCATAGAGCCTTACCATTTTCTATTTATAAAAAAAAGTGCAGATTTCCATACATATACTTAAGAAATTAGTGGCCTCAACCTGCCCAAACGAAACCAGGTATGTTGGCCACCTTACTGAATTAAAAGCCAACCAATATTGGAACTGTTTCTTCCTTCTACTTGCTGGTATATCTACTTTACTATGTCCATCAAAGTTTAACCGAAAGCAGTAAAAATTTGCCGCAAAAATCATTAAAAACTATTAATATCTAGGGTCATCCATCAGAAGAGTCAATAGGAGGTGGGTCCTTTGCAATAGAACCAAGCGTATATGCTTGCTGCATATCTTGAAGCTGGCGTTCAATTCTTCCAATTCTGGTCGGTGCATGATACTGAGATACTCCAATTTATTGAATTTCCTATTTGATTTCTTGCAGAACTGAAACCACATTGGGGTTTCCTTCCATTTCCTGCATATTGGTCATGGCCTTCACCAAAACACATTTAGGAATCCAATAGGTATGGAGATATTGGTGAAAGAGAGATAGCGTCCCTCTTGTATTCTCGGGGTCCGAGATAAAGTCCATGGTGGCTTCCTGTTGTTCAATGTATTCTTCTTTGTGGTTGCTCTCTCTTTCCCAGCCTTGAATTATGTTGTGAACCTGAGGTGGGTTTTTGGCTGCACAAATATCAGAAATATTCTCCATAAATTCTTTTTTTAATTTTTCTGCCATGCTTACTTGGTCCTGCATTATGAATAGGAAGCTTCTACTTCCCTTTTCCTATACCCTGTCATTTCCCAGTTTGACCTTTTTCCTTTTTTTTGGAACTGGAAAACACACAATGAAAGCTTTTGTGTAATCCCTATGAAAATGTGAAACATGCCTGTATATGGAAAGGAAAAATCAATACAGAATTTGTTTGATCTCTGATGGGGCCCATTACTTCCTTATAAGCAGGCGGAACCACAAAATTTTTTTCCATGCAACAACCAACAGCATGAAGGGTAAACAAAAGAGTCACAAAGACCATATAGCGTAAACGAATTTTCCAAATACCATAGCAAAAGAAAGATTGACTAACAAGATTCGGATTACTACTAGGGTGGCCAGATCTAAGAAACAAATCAGAGGTTACCCTAAATCCAAGTAGCAGTGAATTATTATGAGGAGGATAGCTTTGGGTTGCAGATTTATCATTGCTGGACTTACAGGCCTACTCATAGGCTTGAGATAATTCAACATTGTTGATAGGCCACAAAACACAGATCGTAAATCGAGCCACCCATAGAGAGGAGCGCAAGAGGTCTGTAATTGAACCTCATAGGGGAATAAAGAGGGGATTGTTAAACGAGGATAAACCGGGCATAAACCATTGATAGACCCTTCGGGACTGTGTAAACACAAAAGGGTCTTTAACTAGGCTCCATAACGAAACAAAGAATTTGACTGAGCAACATACCAGAATGAGGAAGAGATTCTAAAACAGGGGTCAGTTTTTGGAGCCAGAATAATCACAACCAACATGCAAGCAATAGTGACAGACCCTTCCTTAAAATTGAAACAAAGAAGACTCAAGATATTTCCAAATTGAAAATAAGACCAGGTGCTGACTCGAAAAACTACATGCAAGTCACAGAAACCATCCACGAACATGATGTCTCCTTCGCTATAATGAGCAGGAACATGTAATTGAAATACGTAGGTTGCGAGAGCCATGGCATACCAAGTTAATAGTCGACGCCACAGACTAGCATCCTTCTCCTCAGACTCCTTTGGAATTCGCCTACCGATAACAATACCTTGCTTCTCCTTTCCCTGTTGCCTTAACCTAGTTCTCGAGCGGCGCTTTTTCCAATGGTGGCCTAACAGAATTTGATGGCTGCCAGAATTTTTGTCAGCTTCCATTATGGTGAAGCATGCTTGGTACGTTCCTCTGGCCATCTACAAGCTAGGTTTGTTACTAGACCTGATGGACGGTAGGGTGCGCGCCATCACGTGACACTGGCCACAGCCCATTTGCCTCAATGTGGCACCCCGATCAGGGGATTTCCAGGCCTGATTATAAATTTACCTAAGTTGGCTTGTTTTAAGTGGTGTGACTGCAGTTGGTGGGACATAGACTAAAGGACACCTTTCCAAATCTTATCCATATTGTCATTGGGCTATTCCTAAATGACTATTTCTCATTTGAAAATAGTTCCTATTCTCACAAAGGATCCTCTTGAGGAATGTGCTGACATAAAGCTAAAGTTGTGAATTTAATTGATCGGTGTTCTTGTTCTCATATGTGGGTCCAAGGGATCTCTTTCATTAAAAAATCCTTTTGTGGGATTGAATTCAAAAATATCAGAGTTTTCTACAGACACAATAGAATAGCCTTGATGGTAATTTTTTGCCAAAATCTGGTAAAAAAAATTCAAAAATTCAGATAGTTGGAATGTTTGAATTACATTTTTGATGATGAAAATGGATTCTGCACCATCAAAAACCCTTAGGGCACCCGAAATACTGAATTTTAACAACTGTAACTCAAATTTTCAAAAATATTTGCCAGAAATTTCATAACCTTACCAAAATTTCTGGGTTATTCTATGGGTTTTTAGACTAAGATATTATGTTGTGTCGGTAGACAACTCCCTTTTTTTAGGCGTAGTCTAAAAAACCCACAGAATAACCAGAAATTCCGGTAATATTATGAAAAGTTCTGAGTTACAGTTGTTGAACTTTAGTATTTTGGGTGCCTAAGGGTTTTTGATGGTGTTGAATGCATTTCCATCATAAAAAAATGCAATTCAAGCACTCCAACTATCTGAATTTTTGAAATTTTGTTTACCAAATTCTGGCAAAATATTACTGTCAAAGCTATTTTGTTGCATCAGTAGACAACTCCCAACAGAATAGCCCTAATAATAATTTTGACATTGAAGAATCCAGGCTACCTGTCATAAATTTTACCACTGGAACGAGGGAGTATAGACACACTTCCTGCAATACCTGCCCAAATCTTTCAACAATGTGATACACTAACTTTTTATCTCCATTAAATATTTTGACTGCATTAGATGAATATTATTCGTATTTGTTTCGTTGGACTTATGTTAGATGTTTGAAGTTTACTATTGTTATATTCACCCTTCCACCTTTCTTATTCAACCATTCATTTGTTTTTTTATTTTATTAGATGAACATGATTCATAATTATATAGGGTTGAAAGTCTCTTAATTGTTTTTTAGATTGAATGAAATACATATATTTTTAAAGATTTTGCAGAAAGTTATAGGCACCCCTTAAGATGATAGGTGTGATACTCTCGTTGGTCAGATTTTCTTTTCTAGAAATGCATTCCAGTATCGTATGTTTGAAATGTGTTTTATTCCAAAAGAAAATTATTGAGACAAGTGCTAATAACATTTGTAATCTCCAGATTAGGGTTATTTTGCAATATTCATTGCACGATATTTAGGATCTTCTTACATTAGAAGTATTGAAATGATAATAGAGTTTGCTTTTGCATGTATTTCTGGAATAAATTATCTCACTAAAATGCAATATGTGACCATTTAAAACCACTGAAAATTTCTAAAATTGTAGAGTAATAAACTTTTGTAAGCTTGCTTTCTGGTTTCAAAAATTTTCAGTACAATTTTTTTACTTATATGCATAATTTCTCTCTTTATGGTTCCTCTGGGTTCCTTTTACAGTTTTTTGTCCAAACTGATTGACACATTGTCAGTGTAGACTTGAACTGGCTATCTGGAGGCGTAATTGAAATGTGGAATCCACTCTTTGCAAACTTCTATGCTTTCCATTTCTTCATGGGTATTCTCCTAACTGGTAGGATTCAGGGACTTCCAGAGTCCTTTCACCTTATCAACCTGATGCCCCTTGTCAAAACCAACCTACATTCTTGTCCCACATCAATTCCTATGACGTCTTGAAAATACATAAACTAATCATCCTCAGAGATTTTAATGCCATTCTATCCTCCGTTGAATGTTGGGGCTCCCATAACTTCCCGAGTCCCGTGGCTAGTAGAATTTCTCAGATATATTTTCAGATCACCACCTTGTAGATATTTTCCCCTATTCCCTAACCCTGACCTAGACCAATCACAAGACTAGTGATGCTTTCATTGGAAAAATACTCGACCGTGTTTTAGTCCATGAAAGTGTGATTGAAATTCTCAGAAATTTGAAGTCATCAGTTATCAAGTCGACCCTATCAGATCATCATCCCATTTTCCTTAAATGGCAGATGGAGTCAGTTTGAAAGGGCCTACCTTTTAAATTTAATAGATTTTGGCTGGAAGATCCTGACTTTCATTCTATGGTCATGGAATACTAGAAGCATGATATGGATACACAAGGAAGATCAAATTATGATCGTTTCACCCAGAAGCTCCGGGCCCTGAAGTGTAGGATTAGAACATGGGAGCACCACAAGAGATATCATATGATCAAATAACTACAATCAATTGCAAGGGATATTGAAGAAATATATAAAATCATGGAACACTGTAGTCTAGATTCACAAACCCTCTGTCAACTCTCGGCACTTGAAAAGTGCAAGAATGAAATTCTAAGAATTCAAGAGATTACTTGGAAGTTGAAGAGAAAGGCTACTTGGATATAGGCACCCCTTAAGATGATAGGTGTGATACTCTCGTTGGTCATATTTTCTTTTCTGCAAAGGCATTCCAGTATGGTATGTTTGAAATGTGTTCTATTCCAAAAAAAAATTATTGAGAGAAGTGCTAATAACATTTGTAATCTCCTAATTAGGGTTCTTTTGCAATATTCATTGCATGAGCTTTAGGAGATTCTTACATTAGAAGTATTGAAATCATAATAGGGTTTTCTTTTGCATGTATTTCTGAAATAAATTACTTTTACATGTACTTTTGGAATAAATTATCTCACTCAAACGCTATATGTAACACTTTAAAACCACTGAAAATTTCTAAAAGTGTAGAGTAATAAACTTTTGTAAGCTTGCTTTCAGGTTTCAAAAATTGTCAGTACAATGTTTTTACTTATATGCATAATTTCTCTCTTTATGGTTCCTCTGGGTTCCTTTTATAGTTTTTTGTCTGAACTGATTGACACATTGGCAGTGTAGACTCGAACTGACTATCTAGAGGCATAATTGCAATGTGGAATCCACTCTTTGCAAAATTTTGTGCTTTCCATTTCTTCATGGGTATTCTCCTAACTGGTAGGATTCGGGGACTTCCAGAGTCCTTTCACCTTATCAAACTGATGCTCCTTGTCACAACCAACCTACATTCTTGTCCCGCATCAATTCCTATGACGTCTTGAAAATACATAAAATAATCATCCTCAGAGATTTTAACGCCATTTTGTCCTCCGCTGAATGTTGGGGCTCCCACAACTGCTTGGATCTCGTGGCTGATAGAATCGTTGAGATTGCAACAAGATGATGAGCTTAGTGAAAAGAGTCGCCTTCACTAAGTGGGCCCACAGGCTATTTTTGGCGCAAGTCTATTTTTAGATATGTCAATCATATTCTTTGAGTTGCAGGATGCTATTTGTGGATGGTTGGTCAAGTTGGAAAAATAGATGGACTTCTATTTTTAGACATATTGGGTGGAATCTATTTTTAGATTTCCAGTCTAAAAATAGATATGTCGAAGATTATTAGCTCTTAATAATATTTGGACTATAAACATTATCTTATTCTCTTGGAGCACTTTAGTTAAGTGCACAGATGTGGCACAGGAGCTGACAGAAGGAATTACGCTATTCCTAAGGGTTAAGTGGAGCTCTTGCATGGATACTTTAGTTAGAACTCATGTGATAGAGTTTGGTGGAGTTATTGAGGTAGTTGGTGGAGTTGTGTTCAGTTTAACTTAGTTAAACATAGTTGAGCCAGTTTTATCTAGCCTAACTGATTGATACACTAGGGAGAGTGGTGTGAATTAATTAATAATTAATTCACTAATAATTAAATCATTAATCAACTAAAGAATACATCAGTTAAATACAGTGCATGGACAGTTTCAGTGGAGACCAGTGGAGAGGTAGGTGAAAGAGCAGGTTGACTATCAGTTGTTACTATAGTGTTGCATGAATTGCAACACCCAGTGGTTGGAGATGCCAATGAGGATTGCATGAGAAAGGCTGGACCAATTCAAGTTCATTCAGAACCATTCTTCAACAGTGATTGCGCAGTAGAGGCAGGCTAGCAAGTGGCAGAGATCGGTGCATGGGATTTGCTAGATCGGACCTGATTAGTGTGTAGCAATTGGAGATTGTACTGAGAGCTTGTGAGGAGATTTGTATGATGATTGTTACATGATCTCTATGACATATAATATATAGATAGTTGGGGGTTTTTAGCTTTAAGCTTTCCCATAAATTTCTGTGTTCATATGTGTGAATTTTTATGGTTTTAATGTGTGCATGCAATTGATTTTATTTCCACAAGTAATGATCAATAGTAGAAGAGATTTTGTATTGTGCATGAAGTCAAATAGTGTGTGATCAGGAGAATATCAAATGTATAACATATCAGTTATATAATTTATACATGGTATCAGAGCAATATTGATCATTGGAGCAATTGCAAAGCATTGAAGCGGTTGAGTTTTGTGCTGGTGGAATTCGAATTTGCAGTAGTGTTTTCTTGGTGTCGAAGTTGAGATGTCTTTCAACGAATTGTGATTGGAGTATGCCCTTGAGGGCAGCTCGAATTATATTGCATGGAAGGACAGGATGGAGGCGGTGCTGGATGACAATGGGTTGAAGGAGTTCATAGATGCAGAAATTCCAAAACCTACTTCTAGCGATGCTGCCGTACTTGACGCATGGCAAAAGAAGGTAGCAAGGTGTCGAAGGATTCTGTTGGAAGGTGTGAAGGATCACATAGTGTCCAACCTTCATGGTAAAGCTTCTCCATTCTTGATGTGGAAAGCTTTGACAGATTTATTTCAAAGCAAGAGCGACCAGAGGAAGTTGGCGCTCAAGGATAAACTCGGGAACATAAAAATGGAGAAAGGTGACAGTATGCCCAAGTACCTCACGAAGTTCATCCAATGCAGGGATGAGCTGGGAAGTGTGGGGGTGACTGTTGATGATGAGGACTTGGTGAGCTTGGCTCTCCTTGGGCTTCCGAAGATTTGGCATTCCTATCAGGACTCTGTCAATGGTCGGGAGAAATTGCCAGGATGGGAGCGACTTTGGTCGGATCTTGTGCAAGAGGAGATAAGGTGAAGTACCAGGGACAGATCTTCATCAAAGAACTCAGATGAAGAAAATTGCGCTTTGGCTACCAAATCAAGGAAGGGGAAGAGCAAGAAGAATGCTTCTCAATCCGGTGCGAAAGGCAAGAAGCAGGACATGTCCAAGGTGAAGTGCTTTCACTGTCACCAACACGGACATTACACCACTAATTGTCCACAGAAGAAGAAAAATAAGCAGGCTGCTGGATCTGCAGCTGGAGAGGCCTTAGCCTCGAAGTTTAAGCTGGATTTTTCACTGATCGCATGCTTGGTCTCAAGTGTGATGGGTTCAGTGTGGTTTCTTGACAGTGGTGCGTCTTTTCATATGACCGGAGACAAAGATTTGTTTACTGATCTGGATGAGAAAGATCTTGGAGTGCACATCGAGATGGGCGATGATGGTAGATATAGTGCGACCGGTATCGGTACCATTTCCTTTGAGAGGGATTCTGGTAAACCCTTCGTATTGAAGGAAGTGATGCATGTTCCAGGATTGAAGAAGAATCTTATCTCTATGGCGATGTTGGAAGACAAGGGATATGATGTTGTCTTTAGTGAGGGAAAGGCTTTCCTGCGCAGTAAGGCAACTGGTGAAACCCAGAGGATAGGGGTTCGAGTTAAGAACCTTTATCAATTGCAGGTAGATGGCTGCGCAACAATGGCAGGCAAGGCAGAAGGAGTGGTGAGCCGGGATGAGGGCGAGCTATGGCACAGGAGATTGGGCCATCTTCACCATGGTGCTTTGAAAATTTTGCAGCAGATTTCTTCCGGGCTTCCCAGAGGTACACTTGCACAGTCAGATCAATGCAAGGGATGTACTTTGGGAAAATTTGTGAAAGCCACCTTTCACGAGAAGGATAGTCGCGCCACAACAATCCTTGAGAGAATTCACACATACGTGTGTGGACCTTTCTCAGTAGCTTCGACAGCAAAGCACAGGTACTATGTGATATTTGTTGATGATTTTTCTCGGAAGTGCTGGATCTTCTTCATGCAGAAGAAGAGCGAGACATACTCAAAGTTCTGTGAGTTCAAGGCACTAGTTGAGAAAGAATCGGGGAAGCAGGTGAAGGCTCTTAGGAGCGACAATGGTGGTGAATTCATCTCTGGCGAATTCAAGGACTTTTGCAGCGCAGAAGGAATTCGAAGAGAGCTCATAGTGCCTCATAACCCACAGCAGAATGGGGTCGCGGAGCGAAAGAACAGAACGATCGTGGGTGCTGCACGGGCGATGTTGCATGATTAGGGCCTTCCCATACACTTGTGGGCTGAGGCATGCAATACTGCGGTTTATGTGCAAAACCGTTGTCCTCATAGGATACTTGGCATGAGTACACCCGAGGAGGCGTTTTCTGGTAAGAGGCCTGATATTTCTCATTTGAGGATTTTTGGTTCACCTGTTTACATTCATGTGACGAAGGATGCCAGGAAGAAGCTGGAGCCGACTGCGGAGGTTGGGATATTTGTGGGGTACACTGATACACCCCACAACCATCGTGTGTATTTTCCAGACAGTCGCAAGACTGTTGTGCGACGGGATATCAAATTTCAGGAGGAGAAAGCCATGAAGTGTTCGCTTGAGAGGGAGCCACACTTGCATGCATATGAGGAGCTATTAGTTCCTAAGGATGAGCCTCGGGATGTGGATCAGCCACAAGAGGAGGTTCATGGAGTGGAAGAGACCACTCATGCAGCGCCAACCATCAGAGGGCGGAAGCGCACTACAGAAGCTGAGCGACTGGCTCAAGATGCAGAGAAGGTTGTAGGAGCACCTACATCTCAGCGCAGACAGAGACAGTCACCTGACCGGTATACTGGATACATGGCTCTTATGAGCAAGTGTATCGTGACAGAGCCATCCTCTTTCGAGGAAGCTGTGGAGGATCCTACATGGGTAGATGCCATGGTGGAAGAGTATGATTCGATTGTCAGAAACAGTGCATGGGAGATTGTCCCAAGGCTGGAAGGGAAATCAGTGGTGGGTTCGAGATGGATCTACAAAGTGAAGCAGGCAGCTGACGGGAGTGTGGAGAAGTACAAGGCAAGATTTGTTGCCCGAGGCTTCTCATAGATTGAGGGGATCGACTATGAGGAAACTTTTGCACCTGTCACAAGGTATTCCTCCATACAGATGATTCTTTCTCTCTTAGTGCATATGGGGTGGCACATTCATCAGATGGATGTGAAGACTGCATTCCTCAATGGAATCATTGAGGAGGAGGTGTACATAGAGCAGCCTGAAGGTTTCAAGATATTCAGCAGCGAGTCGCATGTGTGCAGGCTCAAAAGAGCGTCGTATGGGTTGAAACAAGCACCTCGTGCTTGGTACACACAGATAGATAGTTATTTCACCAGACTTGGATTCTCCAAGAGTGAGGTGGATCCAAACCTATACTAGATTGTGGTCGACGGTAAGTTGTTGATCATTGTACTTTATGTAGATGATTTTGTTCTGACAGGTGATGAACTGTTGATACACTCATGCAAGGTTGATCTTGCAAAGGAGTTTGAGATGAAGGACTTGGGCCTCCTTCATTATTTCCTGGGATTGGAAATTTGGCAGCGCAGTGATGGATTTTTTGTGTCTCAATGCAAGTATGTCCGGGAGATACTGGACAAGTTCAATATGCAAGGCTGCAAGCATATTGACACTCCTCTTCCTGGTGGATGGAGGAAAGAGGATGCTACATTGATAGAGGTAGTGGATGCCACTGTTTACCGATAGTTGGTGGGGTCGCTTATGTATCTAGTCAATACACGACCTGACATATGCTATGTTGTTAACCAAATTTCACAAGCTATGGTTAAGCCTACCAAGCTCTTTTGGAAGGCGGGGAAGCATGTATTGAGATATCTCAGAGGCACATCGAGATATGGACCATGGTACAGATAGGAGGATGAGTTGAGGCGGCATGGCTTCACGGACCGGTATCATCATATCAGAGATTGTGTGCAGTGGAAGATCATGTTACTTTCTTACATTCCTACGGAGGATCAGGATGCTGATATCTTGACGAAGGCGCTCACCAGGAGAAAATTCGAATACCATAGAGGTAGGATCGGGGTGGCAGATAATCCCTATCTTGTTGAGAGGGAGTGTTGAGATTGCAACAAGATGATGAGCTTAGTGGAAAGAAGTCGCCTTCACTAAGTGGGCCCGCAGGCTATTTTTGGCGCAAAGTCTATTTTTAGACTATGTCTATTTTTAGACATATGGATCATGTTCTATGAGTTGGAGGATGCTATTTGTGGATGGTTGGTCAAGTTGGAAAAATAGATGGACTTCTATTTTTAGACATATTGGGCGGAATCTATTTTTAGATTTCCGGTCTAAAAATAGATATGTCGAATATTATTAGCTCTTAATAATATTTGGACTATAAACATTATCTTATTCTCTTGGAGCACTTCAGTTAAGTGCACAGATGTGGCACAGGAGCTGGCAGAAGGAATTACGCTATTCCTGAGGGTTAAGTGGAGCTATTGCATGGAGACTTCAGTTAGAACTCATGTGACAGAGTTTGGTGGAGTTATTGAGGTAGTTGGTGGAGTTGTGTTCAGTTTAACTCAGTTAGACACAGTTGAGCTAGTTGTATCTAGTCTAGCTGATTGATACACTAGTGAGAGTGGTGTGAATTAATTATTAATTAATTCACTAATTATTAACTCATTAATCAACTGAAGAATACATCAGTTAACTACAGTGCATGGACAGTTTCAGTGGAGACCAGTGGAGAGGTAGGTGAAAGAGCAGTGTGACTATCAGTTGTGACTATAGTGTTGCATGAATTGCAACACACAGTGGTTGGAGATGCCAATGAGGATTGCGTGAGCAAGGCTGGACCAATTCAAGTTCATTCAGAGCCATTCTTCAGCAGTGATTGCGCAGTAGAGGCAAGCTAGCAGGTGGCAGAGATCGGTGCATGGGATTTGCTAGATCGGACCTGATTAGTGTGTAGAAATTGGAGATTGTACTGAGAACTTGTGAGGAGCTTTGTATGATTATTGTTACATGATCTATATGACATATAATATACAGATAGTTGGGGGTTTTCATCTTTAAGCTTTCCCATAAATTACTGTGTTCATATGTGTGAATTTTTATGGTTTTAATGTGTGCATGCAATTGATTTTATTTCCGCAAGTAATGATCAATAGTAGAAGAGATTATGTATTGTGCATGAAGTCAAATAGTGTGTGATCAAGAGAATCTCGGATGTATAACATATCAGTTATATAATTTCTACAAGAACTTCTCAGATATTTGCAGATCACCACCTTATAGATATTTTCCCCTATTCCCTAACCCTGACCTAGACCAATCACAGGACTGGTGATGCTTTCATTGGAAAAATACTCGACCGTGTTTTAGTCCATGAAAGTGTGATTGAAATTCTTGAAAATTTAAAGTCATCAATTATCAAGTCGACCCTATCGGATCATCATCCCATTTTCCTTAAATGGCAGATGAAGTCGGTTCAAAAGGGCCTACCTTTTCAATTTAACAGAGTTTGGTTGGAAGATCCCGACTTTCATTCTATGGTCATGAAATACTAGAAGCATGATATGGATACACAAGGAAGATAAAATTATGATAGTTTCACCCAGAAGCTTCGGGCCCTGAAGTGCAGGATTCGAAAATGGGAGCACCACAAGAGATATCATATGATCAAATAACTACAATCAATTGCAAGGGATATTGAAGAAATATATAAAATCATGGAACACTATAGTCTAGATTCACAAACCCTTTGTCAGCTCTCGGCACTAGAAAAGTGCAAGAATGAAATTCTAATAATTCAAGAGATTACTTGGAAGTTGAAGAGAAAGGCTACTTGGCTATGAGAGGGTGATCACAACACCAAGTTTTTCCATCATTACACTAACAACATGAAAAACAAAAATTCAATTTGGAAAATTTATACATAGGACGGTTCAATTGTACACTCTACACAGGACATTCAATGAGAGGCATACAAATATTTCTCTGACTTCTCCAGTCACAGGGAGGGTGTCGAATTCTCCAATCAACTTTGGGCCCTTGATCTTTTTCTGTGTATGTTTGAGGAAGCTGCCAATGAAGCACTTGGAAAGGCTATCACCAGAGAGGAAATTCACCTGGTTCTCAAATCTTTCGCTCGGGACAAAAGCCCTGATCCCGATGGATGAATCGTTGAGCTGTATTTACATTTCTTTGATATTATGGCTGAGGAACTCCTTGGAGTGGTTGAAGAATCCATGACCCTTGGTAGAATTCCAGGTGATATAAATACAACCTTCCTCGCGCACATACCAAAATCCAGCCTCCCTAAAAATTTCATGGATTTTAGACCAATATCCCTTTGCAATGTGGTCTACAAGCTGCTTTTGAAGGTAATTGTACAAAGGCTCTTTGGCGTCCTCTCTGGTCATATATCGTGAGAAAAATATGGTTTCCTTCTTGGTCATCTAATTCACGATGCCATTGTTACAACACAGGAATGCACGCATTCTATTCACAAAAAAAAGGAAGTGATAGTCATGAAGGTTGATCTATACAAAGCTTATGATAGTGTAGATTGGTGATATACTTGCCTGATCCTACACAAGATTGGTCCGTCCACTCATAATGTACAATGGATTATGGCATGTATACCACCGATATGGTATGCAGTAATGATAAATGGTCTCTCTTCTAATTTTTTTCCAAGCGAGTCGAACACTACGCCAAGGCTGCTCACTTTCACCTCTAATTTCATTTTGATCATGGATGGGCTCAACATTTGTATTAAAGAGAAACATTCCCATGGAATATTCGAAGGCATACAAATCTCTCTAGGGATGATCGTCACATATTATCTTTTTGTTGATGACATCCTCGCCTTCGAAATTATATTGTGAGCACATTAGTCCGCTCTGCACTATATCTTTTTTCGATATGGTGTTGTCTCTAGTCTTGAAATTAATGGTGCAAAATCACTTTTGTTATCTGACACAAGTGATAGAGAGGAAATGGAACTAATTGCAAGGATTTTTGAGGTGAAACTTGTCCCTCTTTCGGAGGGCCTCACCTACCTAGGTTTCAGGCTAAATCCTTGCAGTTACTGCGCCAAGAAAATATTGAATAATTGGACGCACAAATGGCTCTCCTTGGGGGGTCAATTTGTCCTCATACAAGTGGTTCTCTAGAAATTAGTTTTCTACTGGGCACATCTCTTTAGCCTTCCCTCTCGCATCATTTCCCTCGTAAAGACTATCGTCTCAGGCTTACTTTGGTCAGGATACCGTGGACCAAAAAAGTTCCACCTCTGCAAATTTGATTCGTTGGAAACCGCCAAAATCTATGGTGGCTGGGGTGTGCTCGACATTCATACCTTGGCTCAGTTTCTCTTGATCAAGTCCCTCTAGCGGGCAGTCACAAGTTCAGGTCTTTGGCATGATATATTTCGAACATAATATTTAAAAGGAATGGATCTACAACAACTGTTTAGACTACAATCCTTCCCTCAAAGCATAGGCTCATACATCTGGCAGGGTTTCAGGTGTGTGGCAGCACTATTTATAAGTAGAATCATCTGGGAATTGGGGAACAGAGAAAGCATCCTACTGGGCGTTGATGGCATTTGTGGCTCTCCTTCAGATCTAAAAATGGAAGATCGAGTGCAACATAGTGTAGCCCATAAAGGTATTTTCTTTCTTAATCAGATTATTTCACATTGGCAACATGGTAGCCTGATCTGGAAATCCCCAGTCCAGATGGGGTTGACGGGACATAATGCAGTTGAATGGAAATCATACACAAACAAACTGAGATCAGCGAGATTTTGTTTGCATCCCTCAGGGGACATAATAGTATGGGTAGGAAAAATGATCGGACAATATGCAATGGTCGTGAACATCTACATCAGCATCATCACAAAAAAAATTCAAAGCACGAAACCTTCATGTTTTAGAAACTTTTGGAAGAGGTCTATCCCAATCAAGATCATTCTGTTTGTTTGGCTCACTTGGAGGAACAAAATCCTCACATGGGACAACTTAGCCAAACGTGGTTTGCAAGTTGGCTTCAAAATTAGTGACACACCTTTTTATAAAATGTTTTGTTGTACTTTCCATCTTGCGTTTGTTCTCTCTTATATTGCACGACATAAATTGGCAACCTCTTAACATCATCCATTGCATAAATTCTTGGGAATGAGCTGATAAAAAATTCCTCTCTCTCCCTTTTTTCTTCTTTTATGATACTCCAGCTTTTAAGCATTATTGGAGGATATGTCCTTGATAACATATACTATTTTGTTAATATTAATACAAATGCAATGTGTTTTCTCCTCTGAAAATTTTTTTTTTAGAGAATTGTTACATTAGAGGTGATTGAAATGATAACAATCCAAAATAGCTTTGGGATTTCAAAAATATAGTGTAATTTTTAGAGGATTGTTACATTAAAAATGATTGAAATGATAACAATCCAAAATAGCTTTGGGATTTCAAAAATATATTGTGCAATTCTCTTACTGCTATAGACAATTTATAGTTTACTGTTTTGTTATATATTAATACAAATGCAATGTTTTTTCTCCTCTAAAAATATGTTTTAAAAGATTCTTACATTAGAGGTGATTGAAATAATAGCAATATTTGCTTTTGCATAGAATTCCAAAATAGCTTTGGGGTTTCAAAAATATATTGTGCAATTCTCTCACTAAATATACGGTGATTAAAACCATTTATTCTATCTAATTATTCAACCCTGATCAGTGTTAATTAAATAGTTGTTTCTGCCTATTTTCTGAATTCATTTTTTCAATCTTATCCCTATCGACACTCATTTAGTTAAGATTATATCGAACTAAAGTATCATGGCATATAATTGACATATAACTCCATGCATATGGTTTCTATCCATTTTAAAATGGGAACGCAATTAGAATTTAGACGAAAAATTGTAATGGTAATATTTTCTGTAATATTGTCCGTTCATAATAAAATGAATTTCATTATATATAAAAAAATTCAAGGGGGTGGGCCCCAGTTTGTGGTCTCATAATTTTCTGTCAAATAAGAATAAAGCTCTTAACTCAACATTCATGGCAGATTCCTCCACAGTAACCCTCCTGACTCTCGTCTTCACTCGGCTGGAAGAGAGCCCCAAAACAATTCATCGACAAATCGAAGGGAGGAAAATCATTTAAATCTAGATTAGCATCACTTTCCAGAGATTCGAGCGGTACCGGATCCCAAAATATCGGACCCGGCACCGCCGAAATTTGTTGGTCATCATCGCCGCATTCCGCTTCCGAAAGGAAACACGAGAACGCTGATCCCTCTTCAGAAGGCCGGCGGAACGCTTCTACGGCGAACTTGGCGGCGGCGGTTCGAATTTGTGACGGCGACAGAGAAGAGGCGCAGGGTATTTCCGGTGGAGATTCAGGAAAATTGAACTTGGCCTTCGATCCTCTCAGACAATACATGGCAAAATCGTAGGCGCGCGCAGCCTTTTCCGGGGCGTCGTAGGAGCCTAGCCAAATTCTGCCCCCGGAATTGGGCATTCGTATTTCCGACACCCATTTTCCCCATTTTCTCATTCGAATTCCCTTGAACGGCCGCGACTTCAGTGAGCGGCTTTTGGGTTCGCTGTGGCTGTTCTGATTTGGAGAGGGTTTAGCCATGTCGGGGTATTCGGCGGGAATCGAACTCGGAGTTTGAAGTGTTTAAAACGAAACGCTGGATTGTGATGGTCAGCGGGTTTTGAACTCGGGGCGAATAGAATTTAATATCAAATGACAATGCCAGAATATATGTATTGGCGCGAACGCGTCCGCACAGGGAAATGTTTAACGCGGAAACTTATTTCTCAAGGATACTTCGTCGCCAAGTAAACTTACATTTTTTTCTCAAGTATTCTTCGTCGCTAAGAAATCATTCTGGAACTTTCTGTGGAGTGATAATGTTCGCATAAAATATTTCAATTTTCAAGTTGCCGATCATCGTGATAACGATATAATGAAAAAGTATTTGACTTCATTATTTATATTGGAAATTTTGCTTCTGTGATCCATAAAATGTGTAAGAAATTCTTTCAGTGAAAATCACATGTAGAAATTCATTATTTATGTTTATGATGGGTAGTTTAAGTATTTGACTTTATTATTTATGTTTTATGATTTCAGTTTAAGTGTATTTATATTTGATTGTCAAAATTTTCCTTGATGAACGTTTACCGGAGTCGTCTAACGAGCCGTAGGAATTGCCCGGATGGTCAAAATTGGCCGGAGTCCGGGCCAAAAAAATTTAAAAAATCTTGCAGAACCAGTGTTTGAATCTTGATTTTGACATTGGAAATGGATTCAGCACCATCAAAAACCTGTAGGACACCCAAAATATTAAACTTTGATAGTTTTAACATGGATTTAGAAAAATTCCTACCAGATTTTCTGAAAATCTTATAGGAATTTTCATGATTTTCAGGGCGATTCCTCTAGCTAGTTAGACTACGGCAACGTTTACCTATCAAATTTTGAAACTGTGTATCGCTTTTCTTGAAGATAGGTTCTTTTTTCACAATGCTAATTATTAGACTTGCTTTCGCATTTCTTTTGGAGTCCAACGTATACCTATTTTCAGGGAATACAAGTTTGTTTTGTATTTTTATATTTTAAAAATATTTTTAATTGTTCATGGAAAAGATGCTCTCACCCTCTTTATCGGAGATTTTAAACATGTTTACATTTTAATTTTAATAAATTAATTATTAATAAATTATATATAAAATATTTAGAAAATTATATATAATAATAAAATATTTAAGAAATCATATATATATATACAGTCATTTCAATTTCGTATTCTCATTTATAATATGATCAAACACCATGATTGAACTATATCCGGTACTTATTTGTAAACTCTAAGATGAAAATTGTTAAATGTTAATTACTATATCGAAATATTAATTATTTTTCCCATGAAAATATTTTTAAATGGTCAAGGAAAAAATGTTCTCATGTTCTTTATCGGAGATTTTAAACATGTTTATATTTTAATTTTAATAAATCGATTATTAATAAATTAGATTTAAAATATTTAGAAAATTATATATAATAATAAAATATTTAAGAAATTATATATATAGTCATTCCAATTTTGTATTCTCGTTTATAATATGATCAAACACCATTATTGAACTATATCCAATACTTATTTTAAACCCTAAAATGAAAATTGTTAAATGTTAATAATTATTTATAATTGGAAATCAATTATTTATAAATGTGAATTATTATTACAGCATGTGCATATTAAAATTCCAATACTTATTTTTAAACCCTAAATGAAAATTGTTAAATGTTAATAATTATTTCTAACCGGAAATCAATTATTTATAAATGTGAATTATTATTACAACATGTGCATATTAGAATTGTCGCAGGAAGGTATCGAAATATTAATTATTTTGTTTATGAAAATGGAAATTTGTTGGGAATTTTTTATTGATAATTAATTTTAGTTTTTTAATATTTTGACTTGGTAATTGAGACTAGAGGTTAAAATTGACGGTCTGCTACTTATTATAGATTTTTTTCAATGACGGTCTTATTTTTAAACAATCCTTCATATCACTTTATTTCTTTTTACCAGTTTCATCTAAGTTAAACGAGAAAAACACACAATGTAAACCTGCAAATATTGAATCCAATGCACTTAAACTCATTTTTAAACAACTCTTCATATCACTTTATTTCTTTTTACCAATTTCATCCAAGTTAAAAGAGGAAAAACACAATGTATACCTGCAAATATTGAAGCCAATGCAGTTAAACTTTGAAGATATTAGGGTGAAAAACAATGTGTCATTGCTAAAAATAAATTTCCAAAGTTTCATTTTTAATTCGATTTATTTTTTATTCAAATGAAGGTAAAGGCCAGTTGAACTTACTCATGAGGCTCAGTTAAAGGAGGAGCCTAGTCTTGCACGAATTCCATAGAGGGGGAGGGGGGTAAGGGGAAATATTCAATGAAATCGAACATTCGAGCAAATTACAAGAAGATTTTGTAATTCCATGGAGTGGGGTTAAGGCTATAGATATTGCCAGTAAAAGTATTCAAATGAAGGTAAAGGCCATTTGAACTTTCTCATGAGGCAAAGGAGGACCCTAGTCTTGCACGAATTCCATGGACCGAGGGAAATATTCCATGAAATAGAACATTCAAGCAAATTACAAGAAGATTTTGTAATTCCATGGAGGGGAAAATATTCCATGAAATAGAACATTCTAGGCTCCAAATATTTAACCAAATAGTGATAATAGAAAAATACTAATCAAGACTTTATTAAATTAGGCGTATGCATGTTCACTCACCAAATACATATTGATAGACTTGATGAAGAAATTGGAATATAAATACTCTCATTAAGCAATAACTCACTCACATAAAGAAAACAACTATTTAAATAAACATCATCTTCAAATTCACACAATCCATAATGTCAATTGCCCTATTATCTTTAAATCTCTAGCTTAATGGGGAAATGAATTATTTACTGCAACTAACAATATTTTAAAATAAAATGTATAACATAAAAAAAAACATACTCACTTCTAAAGCCTCATCTAGGAGTGTATAACATAAAAAACATATCCACTTCTAAGCACCATTTAGGCTTACAAAATGTGACCAATGAAAATCCATTTCTTTTCAGCGAGTGAAAATAGGTTTGGGTCACAAGCTATTTGATATCTCTCTTTGCTTGGTAGATCCAGAGTTAAGATGGATCTAGGTTGGTTTAATTTTACCCTTTAAATATGTTGTGTTCCACATGAATACCATGGGTTTTCATACCATGTGTTAATACCATGGGTGAATACCATGAAATTACTTTTATTTTAATGTTATTTTTTTTATTTTGATTAAGTGAAAATGTTTTCACATAGTGTGATTTTTATTTTTAGGGATAACAACACATTACATTAGCTATAAAGGGCCCAGAGGGATCAAATCTCTTGATATGAAAACCTCTTTAGAGTCAAAGGAGATTTGATCTGTTCAGGGTTAAGATGTATATAAGATGTTTTAATTCCCCACTTTAAATATGCTATATTGCACATGAATACCATGAGTTGTCATACCATAGGTCAATACAATGAAATTATTTTTATTTTAACGCTATTTTTTTATTAATTTAATTTTTTGTGTGTGGAGCCAAAGGTCTTTGTTTCAGTGGGGGTCCGGGGGCTAGCGGTCCCCTGGCAGGGGTTTCAGGGGCAATGCCCCTGAAGCTAAAAACAGATGTAAAACTGTCTTGTAAAATATTGCAATTTCATAGTCAATCTAGGTCGTTCATTAAGCAGATGATATGACGGTAGAAGTTATGTTTAATGTAGGTTTTTTTTCCCTAGAAGGAAACCCCTTGTTTTGTATGAGGGTATTGTATTGCAACTGTGTATTGTATGTGTATTATGAGCAAGAAATTGAAATGGGGATTGTGAGAGAGAGTAGAGGATATTACAACGGATCTATTGTAGGTTGTGTATCTTCATCTTCCTGGATAATATAAAGGAAGGACTGGTTGTTTGGGGTGGACGTAGCCCAAATTGGGTGAACCACGTAATATACCAGTGTCTCTCTTGTTTTATAAGCTTTTAGTGTTTGTATTTACGCATATTTTATGTGTTCCATTTCTCTGTAGTATATAATTTTCTAAAAACTGGTATCAGAGCAAAAGGTCTATTTAGCCGATAAACTCACAGGAAAGAAGGGTTCCTAGTTCGAGTGCGAGAAATGGTGGAAGATGGTAGGTTTAGGGTCAAGAAATTTAACGGCCAAAACTACTTGCGGTGGAACATGCAGATGGAAGATTATCTGTATCAGAAAGATCTGTACCTACCATTGAGTGGATAAAAAAAGAAGTCGTCGAGTATGACAGACGCAGAATGGTAGATTCTCGATAGAAAAGCACTTGGAACAATACGGTTGTGCCTCGCAGCGTCGATAGCCTTAAATATTTCGAAGGAAACAACATCAGAGGGTTTAATTAAGGCATTGGCGAAACTATATGAAAAATACTCAACCTCAAATAAGGTATTTCTTATGAAACGTTTATTTAATATGAGGATGTCGGATGGTGGATTTGTTGTTGACCATTTAAATGAATTTAATACGGTTACCGGTCAGTTAAGTTTTGTAGGGGTAAACTTTGATGATGAAGTTAGGGCTCTGTTATTTCTCTGCTCATTGCCAGAAAGTTGGAATGGTTTAGTTATGGCCATTAGTAACTTTGTCTCTAAATCTAGTACTTTAAAGTTTAATGATGTTGTTGGTGCTACCCTTAGTGAGGAAATGTAACGGAAAAGCTCTGGTGAGACATCAGGTAATGTTTTGAGTGCAGATACTAGGGGAAGAAAAATGAAAAGAGGAAAGAGCTCAACATATCACAATAAATCAAGGAAAGATAGATCCAAGTCCAGATCATGGATAGTGTGCTGGAAATGCAGAAAGAAAGGAAACCTGAAGAAAGACTATAAATCTCTGAAGGGAAAAGAAGGAGATGCACAACAAGAAAACAATCATGAAGCAAATGTGACAGGTGATGTGTTACAAGATTCTTATCTTTCTTTAGAAAATGTTATTGATTCCTGGGTGGTAGATTCAGGGGCCTTATTCCATGCCACACCTGATAAGAAATATTTTCATGACTATGTTCAAGGAGATTTTGGACAAGTTTTTCTGGGTGATGATAAAACTTCTAAAATCATTGGAATGGGTAAAGTTCTTGTAAAACAACAGAATGGAAACCAATGGTTATTAAAGGAGGTAAGGCATGTTCCAGATTCAAAGAACAATCTGATTTCAACAGGGCAGTTAGGCAGTGAAGGTTGTGTGATAACTTTCACAGATAAAACCTGGAAGGTCACAAAAGGAGCCCTGGTAATAGAAAAAGGAGAAAAGGTTGGTAAATTGTATTTATGCAATGGAATTTCTAACTCTGTTAATGCTTTAACTTCCAAATGAGTAGATGCAGCATTATGGAATCATAGGCTTAGACACATAAGTGAAATGGGGATGAATATTCTTCACTCAAGAAATTTTTTGTCAAGTTTGAAGAATATTGATTTAGATTTATGTGAAAATTTTATTTATGGAAAATAGAAGAGAGTCGTATTTCTTAGAGTTGGGAAAGAAAAGAAGAGCGAAAAATTAGAGCTTGTGCATACAAATGTATGGGGACCTGCTCATGTATCATCTCTCGGTGGCTCTTGTTATCATGTTACTTTTATTGATGATGCAACTAGGAAAACTTGGATTTATTGTATTCATAATAAATCTGATGTATTTGATACTTTCAAGAAATGGAAAGACTTGGTTGAGATTGAGACGGGAAAGAAGTTGAAGTGTCTGAGATTAGACAATGGAGGTGAATATTGAAGCAAAGAGTTTGATAGGTACTATTCAGAACATGGAATTCGCAGAGAGAATATAGTTCCAAGAACACCACAAGAAAATGGTGTGTCAGAAAGGATGAACATAACAATCATGGAGCGTGTAAGGTGCATGAGATTGCATGCAAGATTGCCTTTACAAATTTGGGCAGATGTTGTAGATACTACTGTTTATCTAATAAACAGAGGGCCTTCAAGTTCCTTGGATGGTGGTATTCTAGAGGAGGCATGGACAAGTAAAAATGTAAACTACTCATTTTTAAAGTCTTTTGGTTGTGAGGCCTTTGTCCATATTAATAAAGAAAATATAACAAATCTTGTGGAAAAATCAAAGAAATGTACCTTTATTGGATATGGTGTTAATGATTTTGGTTATCGCTTATATGATTATGAAAATCAAAAAATCATTAGGAGCATAGATGTAATATTCAATAAAAAGGTCCTGTATAAGAATTAGTTGCAGGAAAAGAAACAGGAAAAATAAAACAAAGAATACACAGTTCTAGATGACATCACATAAAAAGTAAAGGCGCCTGAAAATAATAATAACCAACAACCAGAACAACAACAACCACCACAACAACAACAAACACCTCAAACACCTGAAACTGGTGTCAGAAGATCTACCAGGATAAGTAGACTCCCTGAATGATACTCTCCTTCATTATATTATTTATTGTTGACTAATTCTGGTGAACCCAAAAGTTATGAAGAAACAATGCAGGTAGAAATGAGGAAGATGTGGGAGATAGCCATGAAAAAAGATATTGACTCCTTAATACATAACCAGACTTGGGACTTAGTCAAGTTGCCTGAAGGTAAAACAACATTGCATAATAAATGGGTTTATAGGCTGAAGGAAGAAGATGGAGGAAGACAAAGATACAAAGTTAGACTTGTGGTGAAGGGATTTGCACAGAAGAAAGGTATTGACTTTGATGAAATATTTTCTCCTGTTGTTAAGATGACTTCAATAAGAACTATTTTAATTCTTATAGCAACGAAATATTTACATCTTGAACAATTAGATGTAAATACAACATTTCTCCATGGAGATTTGGAGGAAGAGATCTATATGCAGCAACCTCAAGGATATGAGGTCAATAGGAAGGAACAATTAGTGTGCAGGTTAAATAAGAGCTTGTATGGCTTAAAATAGGCTTCAAGGTAGTGGTATCTAAAATTTGACAGGTTTATGTCTGAACAAGGTTATAATAGATCTCACTCTGATCATTGTGTTTATCTGAAAAAGAAAAATGATGGTAGTTATATTATATTGTTATTGTATGTAGATGACATGCTTGTTTCAGGGTCTAACATGCAAGAAATACATGTGCTCAAAAGAAAATTGGCAAATTCATTTGAAAAGAAGGATTTGGGAAGTTCAAAACAAATCCTTGGTATGAGAATAACTAGAGACGGGAAAAATCACAAATTAACATTGTCACGGAATGATTACATACAAAAGGTGCTGGAAATATTTAATATGCATAATGAAAAACCAGTTAGTACACCTTTGGCTAGTGTTGTGTAACCAGCTCCAAAAATAGAAGAAAAGAGATATCAACGCCTTAGAAATAAGCCACTTCGAGGGGGAAACCTCCAATACATTACCTAAATGAACAATTCTTGGATGATACAAATGAACAAAACCTCCTTCTATATATAGGAGTCCATGGGGCCACAATATAATCCTAGTGGGCCACAATGTAATCCTAGCCGACATAACATTAATAATTTAAGGGCACAATAATAATAAAATGGGGGTTACAAGGGTACAATAATAACAATAAGGGGGTTACACTAACAACAATAAGGGACTATACTAGTAATATAGGGACCTAACATGCCCCTCTCCTTGAAAAAAGTGTTGTCCTCAACGCTTGAGTAGCTCTGGGTGCTTCTGTATAAACTTCTCATCCTCCCATGTAGAATCTTCAGTGGGTAAGTTCTTCCACTTGACGAGAGACTCTAAAATTGATCGTACTTGTTGAGTTCTTGTTTCTATGACTGCTTCATAACTTCTTTTGATGTGATGTTGATCTTCCTGTTGTTTCATTAGTTTTTTCACCAAAGTTGGGTTATCCTTTGAGAGTTGGAGAACTACTTGTTGATGCTCGATGTGATATTCCACTAATTTATCATCCATATTTGCTATTATTTTATCCTTCAAGCCATCCAACTTAGCCTCCATTTCTGCTTTTAAACCATCTATGTCATCTTCGGTTGCTCTTCGTAAGATCGAAATTTGTTGCACTTGGTACCGTAATTTTGATATCTCATACTGCAATTCTTCCTCTTCATGCATCATAGTATAGATTTATGAGGGCTTAATGGGTGTTGAATTCTTTTGAGGAGGCATTTTAGAACTAAATACAGAAATATATGCTCAATATGCCCTTGGAATCACTTCAAACTGATTTTTCAAACAAGATTTATGCAATTCGGGAAAAACAATACACACCTTTTACTTGCTTTTGAGGAGCTCGATATTGGAATTGGATTATCTTTGTGATTGTGACTCTTCAATATCTAAAATTTAGCAATAGAGGAAATAGCCCTCGAATTCTCTTTTGAATGCCACGGATGCGACACGATTTGGATTCTCCAAAGCAAAGTTGTGTCCATATCCTGACCTAATTATGGGTAGTTTATGGCGAACTTGTACGACTTGCCACGTGTCAATGTTTACCGTCTTTTGTCTCTAGAAATTGATATCCAAGAAACTAAGAGTATCTGTGTACTTGCGAACGGATTTTACGGCACTCCAATCCGATACCCCGAAAGTTAACAAACTTTTCTCTCGAGAGTTATTGAACTTTTCCCACGATCACCTCTTTGAGATGCAATTCAGGAGCCTGAAAAAGAACTACCTTCCACAGATCATATCTCAAAAAATATTGCGAACCAAGCTCTGAAATTTTTTGAATAATTTCCTCTGGATTTCAGCTTCGTACCATACAAATTTCAGATTCTTAACCTTCGTAGAAAAACATTTATAGCGAAAATGCCACGATGACCTGTTTAGGAGCTTGAAAAAAGACTTAACTTCCACAAATGATATCTCTGCAAATATTTCGAACCAAGCTCTGAAATTTTTAGATAATCTTCCTCAGGATTTCAGCTTCGCACCCTAAACATTTCAGCTTCTGAAACTTCGTAGAAAAAAAGTTAT
The DNA here is from genome assembly GCA_034641835.2 of Pinus albicaulis. Taxonomy (NCBI): domain Eukaryota; kingdom Viridiplantae; phylum Streptophyta; class Pinopsida; order Pinales; family Pinaceae; genus Pinus; species Pinus albicaulis. The sequence continues at coordinate 330,258,536 of CM076579.1, read as the reverse complement.
CGTGCAATTCCAGTGACACATTTCAAGACACGAAAAAAGACCTAACTACACCAGGTGATATCTCCGAAAATATTGCAAACCAAGCTCTGAAATTTTTAGAAAATATTCCTCAGGATTTTGGCTTCGCACCCTAAAAATTTCAGCTTCTGAAACTTCGTAGAAAAAACTTTATAGCGAAAATTCCACAATGACCTGTTTGGAGCAGCGAAACCCTAGAATCCAAAGCTCTGATACCAAATGTTGTGTAACCAGCTCCAAAAAGAGAAGAAAAGAGATATAAACGCCTTAGAAATAAGCCAGTTTGAGGGGGCAACCTCCAATACATCACATAAATGAACAATTCTTGGATGATACAAATGAACAAAACCTCCTTCTATATATAGGAGTCCATGGGGCCACAATATAATCCTAGTGGGCCACAATGTAATCCTAGCTGACCTGACAATAATAATGTAAGGTCACAATAATAACAATATTGGGGTTACAGGGGTACAAAAATAACAATAAGTGGGGCTACACTAACATAATAAGGGACTACACTATTAATATAGGGACTTAACAGCTAGCCATTTCAAACTTAGTAAGGAGATGTGCCCCAAGACCCAAGAATAAATGGATTATATGTCTAAAGTTCCATATGCATCAGAAGTTGGAAGCTTAATGTATGCAATGGTCTCCACAAGGCTTGATATTACACATGTAGTGGGAGTTGTAAGAAGGTACACTAACAATCTAGGAAAATAACATTTGATGGCAGTGAAATGGATTCTCAGATATTTTAAAGGTACCACAAATCAAGCATTATGTTGTGGTGGTTCAAACAACTCTACAGGGATATGTTGATGAAAATATGGTAGGTGATAGAGATAACATGAGGAGCACTGTAGGGTATGTATTTACTGTAGGTGGAACAACTGTCATTTGGGTTTAAAAAATGAAAATTGTTGCACTTTCAACAATAAAATCAGAGTATGTTGCTGCTACATAGGCTAGTAAAGAAATGATTTGGTTACAAAGGTTTATGGATGAATTGGGTAAGAAGCAGGAGATGGGAAGGTTATACAATGACAGCCAGAGCGCCATTCATATTGCAAAGAACTCAACATTTCATTCCAGGACTAAACACATACAACTCAAGTACCATTTCATAAGATCAGTGTTGGAATATGGACAGTTGAAGCAGGAAAAGATACACATTAACCAGAATCTTGCAAATATGTTAACAAAAGTTGTAACCAGGGAGAAAATGAGATTCTGCTCAGTTTCATTTTTTTTTAAAGTAAGATGATGAAGATGAGAAACAACCAGGTCCAAACTGGATTCATTGTCAAACAAATGAAGCAATGGTGTAGTTGCCACAATCAGTCTCCAAGTGGGAGATTGTTGGGTGTGGAGCTTGATTTTCATCTTGATTCAGAGGTCTTTGTTTTAGCTAGATGTATACCCCAGGAAGACTATACACCCCTCCATGCGGGGGGGGATCCCCCCGACTAGGGGGTCTGGGGGCCAACGGTCCCCCGACGAGGGTTTCGAGGGAAGTGCCCTTGAAGCTAAAAACAGATGTAAAATATTTTAATTTCGTATTCAATCTGGGTCGTTAAGTAGGCAGATGATCTGACGGTATAATTTGTGTTTAATGTAGGGTTTTATTCCCTAAAAGGAAACCCCTTGTTTTGTATGAGGGTATTGTATTGTGGCTTTGTATTGTATGTGTATTATGAGCGAGAAACATAAAGGGGGACTATGAGAGAGAGTAGAGTATATTACAATGGATCTGCTGTAGGTTGTGTCTCTTCATCTTGTTGGATAATATAAAGGAAGGACTGGCTCTTCAGGGTGGACATAGCCCAAATTGGGTGAACCACGTATATCTGTGTCTCTCTTGTTTTATATGTTTTCTATGTTTGTGTTTTCGCATATTTTATGTGTTCCATTGCTCTGTAATATATAGTTTTCTAACAAATTTTACATTGACCAAATAAAAATGTTTTCACATAGAGTTATTTTTAATTTCATTTTATTTTCACTAAGTTCAAAAATAAATAATTTTATTAAAAAAAATAAAAAGGATTATATTAAGTAATATTGTATTATTTTTTAAAATACAAATATTACATTTTAAAATACTATATTCAAAATGTAGAGTACAAAAACTATCTATGTTATCTGGAATGTACTAAGTAGAGTGCAGGGTGTCAGAATACCACATATACCATCCCAATACCAGATATATATATATATATATATATATATATATATATATATATATATATTGAACTTCTAATTTTTTTATATACGGGTGTTATGAAGGTAAATCCTCTCTGCAGACAAAGATGATCCCTCTAGCCCTAGAGTGGGTTTAGTAACAAAGAGACAAGCTAGAGTGTAGGTTCCTAATTAATGAATGAAACAGACGAGGTAGATCAACCTACTTGGAGTCCGACACTATTGTTATGGCTGTTTGTAGTGGTGGCCTCTCGATTCCTGTCTTGGTGGGTCACGATCCTTCCACAATGATGGTTGGATACCTGCACTAAGATCAACAAACAAGAGTAGCATACAAAACAAAAATATCATTCATAACTACAAACCAGTAAAGGAGGGTTAAACATATTGCATCAATAAAACACATCAATGAAAAATGGGAACCAAACAATAGTCATGCATATGTATTGATAGAAGAAAGAGTTACAACCAAGCCTTGATGTCGCAGCCTCCTTCAGTGGGGTTCTGTCGAAGCGTGTCTCAATGAATGTCAGGGAATTTAGACGGGATGAAGACAAAATCCTAAACTCTCTCAATAGGGGTCTCTTCCGTTCTATATTTTTCTAACAAAGTGAATATAAATCTCTTTAGTGTTTCTGCAACAATATGTTCAGTTCAACTAGCACATGAATGGAAGATGGCTATATTTATAGAGGGAGGGGAGGAGGTTGGGATCCCTAATGTGGTGGAAGGGAGGCCTTATCCCTTGGGAGGTTTCCCCAAAAGGTGGAAACAAGAGGCCAAAGGAGGAAGGTCATGGTTATTCAGTCGAACCACTCCCTATGACTCGCCCACGAAGTTGTTATGATGGAAACTTTGCCTCTATTTTTAAAAAAAATTCCATAAATAGATTAGCGCGAGAAGCTAACTAAGGCAAAGTGCCAGCTGGCACAGGGGCCAGTGTTAATCTTCCTCATTGGCGCGAGAGCATAATGGGCTACCAGTGCCAAGGCAAAAACAGGTGTTTTCGATGGTCTGTTCAAGAAATTTTCAACAGAAGGAATTTTGTAATCATGGCAAGGGATGTAATGATGGTCTTTGCAAGGAATGACAATTTATTGTGGTCACAGAAATGAGCCTCCAATTTTCGGGATGGGAATTGCAGGGACAGTGACAAAATGTTGTGTAACAGATTCCCCCTAAAGCATGAGGTCCGAGAGAGAGGAATGAGTGAAATTATTTATGGCAACACGTTTGAACCAAATATTGTTTTCAGAAGTCCTGAAATTACAAATATAACTGATATCTCTAATACATGAACATGTGGCATGGGCACAACCATCCATAATAGAGTACATATATGAACTGAGATCCGAGGTATGGACGCAACCATCTAGCAGTGAGGGTCAAAAAATAGACTCAGGTATGGTCACAACCATCTAATTGAAAGAGTTATGTAAAAAATCATGATAAACCATAATCCCGCAGCCTGGATCTTATCAGAAAAAACCCAGGGTCTTGCGCTCCATCTCGATCCGAACAAGTACAATTTCAAGCATGCAAACATGCAAGAAAATCACCTGATTACTAGCCAATGATGAAAGTTGTTAACAGGTACGAGAGAAACCACCAATGATGACAATGGCTCTCAAGGTACAATAGGTACAATCAACAGAATGTGAACAGTGATCTGGCGTCGAACACCCGCAGAATCACTCGATCAAAGGCCAATGATGTGGACCTGTCGTCGAATGTGAAGAACCTGCCATTGAGGAATGCAGGCTCCAAGGTACCGGTAGGGAGTCTCTAGACCAACTTCCTGAATAATGAGCTAAAGTCGAAAGGAAGTGACCTAGTCAAAGGAGGGCCATAATATATCCCACATCATCGACACGAGACAAAAGAACATGATGAACGTGAATCAGGACCAATAGAGAATCAGAGGGAGGTTGAAAACTACAGAGGCAAACTTCTCTTGAAAATATCAGCGACACGACTCTAGATTTGGCAGTATTTGACATCAAGGGATCTGAGGTCATGATGACGTGGCAAAGAGAATATGAGAGGTCAAAACATATTACCCAAACCCATGAAGGCAAGAATGACGAAATGAGATGTACCAACCAGACACAAATGCAGACGAGTGTCTTGTTCAAGAGCAACATATTGCCGACACAACTAAAATCTGGTTCAATTTCCCCCCACCATTTATGGCGAGTACCCCAATTATTTTTTTAAAACAAGCTTGAAGGGGATAGCATATGCTTGCGTTGTAATTTTTTCCTTTAGACAAATCCATCCTAGTACATTTTACGAGCCCTAGGAAGGAGGAACTTGGTGAATTTCATGGTGACGATGTTCGATGTCATCGGGGTTTAATGAGTCTGACAAAGGGAGAAATCGACATCTTTTAATGTTTAGATAGTTTGAAAAGAAGTGAAAAATAAAACTCCAGCATGTCCCTTTTTGTAAATAGTCTCTCAAATCCGAAAAGGTAGAAAACAATATCTGAAAGAACCTCTTAGTCACGATAGGCTAAGGTATTCCTTTTTCGTAAATAACCTATCCCAGCCCGAAAAAGGGGTAAACGTATACTGGGTAGATATCATTTCGCAGCCATTTAACGAGTTCAAAATTATAAGAGTCTCGACAATCTTTTTAATTTTTAAGAGTCAGAAAAGAGCTGAAAGTTGACTCCTCCTAGAAGAACAAGTAGTATTAAGGGTAGCAACTGGTTCCGGTGATGGTGGAACTAAGAACAAGATAAAAGTCAAGAGATTGGCTAACAAGACCACTCATTACAACGGTTCCTCAGGAATGGGTAAAAAATCAAGTGAACGCATATGATCGGCCAAGAAAATGGGGACGATGGAGTGAGAAAACCAAGGCTCATCCGGAAAAACAGGCTGATAAAATGGAAATCACGAGAGGTAAAATAAGAATGGTTTCATTTTTTACACAAGCTTTAAACAAAGATAAACTATGCTTGGGACCGGTTTCGTTTTTACACAAGCTTGAAACGGAAACAAACTATGTTTGAAATAAGTTTGCATGCCCCCAACATGTTGACTCAATTCGAGGTACATGCCCCCCAAGCTTCAGTGCATTCACTGGAGCAGACTACTTGTTACTAACAGGTGGATGGAATGAAGGTTCAATTACGAGATCAAGAGAAAGACTCGACTAGGATTTTACGAGATCTAATCAAAGGCTCAAATTGAAAAGGGAACCTGTTTCATTTTTTAAATAGGTTAACACAGTAAAAGAACTATCATCATGACACCTTGTTTTATGTTTTGAGGAGCTTGACATAAGAAAAACAAACTCTGCTCCAAAGAGCTTGTTTCATTTTTAAGGATCTTGACACAAGAAAATGAACTATTCTCCGCAGACCTTGTTTCATTTTTTAAGGAGCTTGACACAAGAAAATGAACTATGCTCCATAGACCTTGTTTCATAACGAATAATAGGTCATGGATTCCAAGAGGTTCACATCTAATGGGAAAAAAACAGCTTGGAAATCATGATCGAATGCCCCTAGTAGATGGTACTTGATGGAACTATCACTGGATGAGGGAAACGAACAAGTGGCCACATAATTAACCCATGGTGGGGAAGATACAACCGACGGATAAAGACCTAGCAAGGACGATGGTGGGCCAGCTGCCACCTCCAGACCAAAGAATGAAAGTTGATCAATGGTCATGATTCGACCTTTGTGTGGAAATAGATCACATGAAAGAGGGAGGAGACAAGTGCACCCATGGCATAAGCATAGTCATGCCCCAAGAGTAAATTAAAATCTAAGGGGTCTGGAACAACCATCACGTCTATAAAGACGGTTTTCCCTCCCAAAGTGATCGGAAACTTTGGAAGGATCCCTAACGGTTGACTGGTTCCTCTATTAAATGCCAAAAGATTCTATGTAACATGCACAAGCGGTGGAGAACCAAAAGCTTTCCAAGTAGTTGAAGACAGAACACTAACAGACAAACCTTCATCTATATTGGTGCTGGGTACGACCACATTGAAAGCTTGTACCATGATCTCAAAGGGCACGTAAGAAGGAAGGCGGTATCCTGTGAATTGACTCCAATCAAAGGAAGTGACCAAACTACTTGGAGGGGGTACGATAGAAATGAGATGGTCATCCCCTGGTGTTACAGGAGCAAGAGGAGCATCCTCCTGGACCACAAACATGGGAGCAAGAAGAGCAACTTTTTGAATTACAGGGACGGGAGAATATTTCTCCAAGTCCGATGAATCTGAAGAAACAATAAGAACGTAAGGGGTATGTGATCCAATCTCAACAGAAAATACCTAATGAACCACAAGCGGGATCATATCGACCGATTCCTCGACCAATGGTTGGTTGGGAATGGATTTGTGAATTTGAATTTCCGAGGGAACATGATCGACCAAGGATGACTTTTGACCGATCATTGAATCAACCAACGGAGGAATCGAAGAAAGCTTCTGGTAACCAACCGGAAGGCAAGGTGCAGAAACAGTAGGGTTTTCCAACACTCTCGTGGCTTCATCCATGTACGGAAAAAGGTGAATGGGATGATGCCCTTCACACAACTTACAGGGATTTGTGATCTTAACCTGTTTCTTATGAGTCTTATCAGTACTAGTCAAATATGTGCCACCAACATGACTTCTAGAAGCCAAGGACAATAGCGGACAACCATCGGACCATGCCTCGAGCACCTTGGGGATGCCAGGGAAATCTCGAAGAAGATGGTCACCTTTGCACAACATGCAAGGGATTTTGAATTTCCGTGGAAGGTTGGATGGTTTATCGATGGAAGGTGTCTTAGGAACAATAGCTGCAGCATTAGCTCTCGCTTATCTGACTTCTTCTTCTTCTTGTTAGTCGCCTGGTTACTAGAATCCAAACTTTCACCAGGCGAAGTAGAAGAGGAAGACGAAGGAATAGGCGAAGAATGGGAGAGGTCCATTTAGAATCAACAGGATGTTGTTCAGACAGAGGAGATGTTTGAACAGAGGTCAACCACTCGGGACCACCGAGGTCGAAAATAACCACACAGGAAAACCAACATTTAACCCAAGAAGGGACAATGTCACCATATAAGGAGCACCAACACTCCTAAAACTAGGAAAAGAACTAGGATTCCCTTCGGAGGGGATTCCTTGGTTGGTAAATTCCGGAAACGTTGCCATTGGAAACAACCTTAAAACAAAACTCTAAGGAAGATAACTTTAACCAGGAATATTTCGTGGGCAGTTAATTTTTTAAGACATTGAAACAAAACTCTATCGTTTCATATATTAAGAGTCGAGAAACAGGAAAAAAGGTGACTATCACTTTCAGATTGAACGAGCGTGAAAGGACAATCACTCGATGATATTTTCACTTTTAGAGAGTCACGAAAAGACAAAAATGATTACTCAGGTAATCTAAACAAGAGGGTGTACCAAGTTTCCGTGAACTGCCATATACACCTTGGTGATCAAATGAAAGATAAATGACAAAGGACTAAACGAACGTGCAAGTAGTCTCCTCGAATGCTATGTTCGGTGTATCACGGTTATAGGGCGGCAGACTCGGCTACCTACGGATAAAGGTTTTGAACCTATGAGGGTATCCCTTTATATACGCGATGATACGGGGAGCACAAGTCTTTACTAGTGTTTTCTAAAGCCAAAAGGCGAATGACAGCTACTAGGTTTAACGATGCCAGAACACGTCACTAGCCTAGACCTCTAAATGTGAGCGTTAAGTTCCAATGCTTCCTTAGGTTGATTGAATAAATTTTAAAGTTGATCTTGAATTATGTCTCAGTTTCAAGGCCCTATCGAATGTCATCTGACAATCTCCTATATGCAGCTATATGAGAAAAGAAATATTTCAATTCGATGAATGCTATTGTTAAGGGAAGAGGATCAAACAATGATGCAAAAAACAGAAAACAAATTTTTTTCCTAACTAGATGACTTTTACTATCCAAAAGTAATCTAAAACATTCAACGATGTGAATTATGCAACGTAATCTATGCAAAATCCTCTTTTTTTAAAACTATGAAATTGTAATCTATGCACAATTTCCTTTTTCTTTTGAAAGAATAAGAATGCACTCAATGCATTTTTTGATGAAATGAAAATCTACTTAATGCATGATTTTAACGAAAGACAATGCACTCAATGCAATTTTTAGTTTTCAATCATTAAACAATGAAATCTAAGTTCAATGATGGATCTCAAAAAAGAATTTTCAATGCAATGTGATCTAATGCATTTTAACGAAAAGCAAACTATGAGATGAAAACTAAATGAACGAAAATATCCTTAATGGAAGGCTAAATGCAAAAGGGATGAAAACAAACACTAAGAATGTAATAATTGTTTTAAACACTTTCTAACGAAATTACTCAAAAGACTACACGACATATGAGTTCAAGCAAAAGAGGACTTCCAAAGTGTGGGCTCAAAACAAGGCATCCATTCCCTTTTACATCAAGCAATTCATAGAAATAAGACTTTATCAGCTGAACAATGAGAAATGTAACCTATGCTCACAAGTGAACAATCAAACCAAATGAGCTCGGGCAGACATTTGAAACTTGAACACTCAATCGACCAAAAATCAAAATTCAATCAACTAGAGATGGCTCACCAAGAAAGGAGACTGACTCAATCAGCAGGGTGATGTCCCGCGAAGCATGCAACCGGGAAATTGATGCACAGTCCTAGAAAAAACTAGGATGTAAGGATGCATGTCTGAAAAGGAAAAACAACAAAAAAAACAAAACCAACAAGCCAATAAAACCCACTTGAGTGAAGGGGAGAACATATAAATCATACAGAGAAAAACACCGGAAGGGAAAGACACATTGGTGAAGGATTTAGGGAAAAAATCTTAATTTTTTACATGTGCTGAAATTGGCACGACTTTTGTGGGTAAAACTAGCACCAACTGGCGCGACTTGCTCACTAACAACTAGTGCCAACAGCCAATTGACGCTGGTTTCTAACTGACAACTAGCACCAATCGGCACGACTGTCAGAAAAATAAAAGCGCCAATGCTTGAACAAGAAAAAACAAAGAATTTCTCCCTACCAAGACCAGACTCACCACTTCAAGAAAAAACTAAAAGATTGTAATTGATGAAAAACATAGGAAAAAATAGGGAAATGGTCATTCGACTAAATTCATCGAATGACTAAGACCTAAAAGAGTGACAAACTCAAAGGAAACTCAGTAGTGGAGTCACCAATTTGTTATGAAGGTAAATCCTCTCTGCGGACAGAGACGATCCATCTAGCCCTAGAGTGGGTCTAGTAACAAAGAGACAAGCTAGAGTGTAGGTTCCTAATTAATGAATGAAACAGAGGAGGTAGATCAACCTACCTGGATTCCGACGCTGTTATCGTGGCTGTTTGTAGTGGTGGCCTCTTGATTCCTGTCTTGGCGGGTCACGCTCCTTCCGTAGTGATGCTTGGATACCTGCACTAAGATCAACAAAAAAGAGCAGCATACAAAACAACAATCTCATTCATAAATACTAACCAATCAAGGAGGGTTAAGAATATTACATCAAATAAAATACATCAATGCAAAATGGGAACCAGACAATAGTCACGAATATGTATTGATAGAAGAAAGAGTTACAACCAAGCCTTGACGTCGTAGCCTTCTTCAGCGGGGTTCAATCGAAGTGTGTCTCAATGAATGTCAGGGAATTCAGATGGGATGAAGACACAAGCCTAAGCTCTCTCAATAGGGGCCTCTTCCGTTCTATCTTTTTCTAGCAAAGTGAATTGAAATCTCTTCAACGTTTCTCCAACAATATGTTTAGTTCAGCTAGCACATCAATGGTAGATGGCTATATTTATAGAGGGAGAGGAGGAGTTTTGGATCCCTACTATGGTGGAAGGGAGGCCTTATCCCTTGGGAGGTTTCCCCAAAAGGTGGAAACAAGAGGCCAAAGGAGGAAGGTCGTGGTTATTCAGTTGAACCACTCCCTATGACTCGCCCATGAAGTTGTTATAGTGGAAACTTTGCCTCTATTTAAAAAAAAAATCTATAAATAGACTAGCGTGGGAAGCTAACTGAGACAGAGTGCCAGCTGGCGCAGGGGCTAGTGTTAATCTTCCTCATTGGCGCAAGAGCATAACGGGCTACCAATGCCAAGGCAAAAACAAGTGTTTCTGATGGTCTGCTCAGGAAATTTTCAACAGAAGGAATGTTGTACTCATGGAAAGGAATGAAATGATGGTCTTTGCAAGGCATGACACTTTATTTTGGTCACAGAAATGAGGCTCCAATGTTCGGGATGGGAATTGCAGGGATAGTGACAAAATGTTGTGTAACAATGGGTCACTTTGAAAATTTTAAAAATTATTTACAATTTAAGTTTGTTTCAGAATATATTGTATTTTACTGGTAAAAATTGGAAAAATAGGTAAATGAGCATCAAATTTAACACAAAATATTCTTCATAAAATTCCAACCTTAAAACTCAAAATTCTAGCCCTGATTATCCCTTAATATTTTGCAAAAACTGAGAACTTTGATGATGCCTTGAAAATTGGCCAAACTCAGAATTCTGAGCAAGATGTAAAACACTGATCATCCTTTTAAGATTTGGAAAGATTCAACATTTTATGGTTTGCTTGGTGAGATTCAATATTTTGAGGTCTATTTGCTACCAGAGATGACCCATTTTCAAGCAACGTCTCAGGTTCTGTTCACGGAAAATGGTGCATCAATTCACTAATCTCATTACCCCCATTACCCTAGTTTTCCATTAGGAAAAAAACCTCAAAATCCTCCATCCCAGGGTGGAAAATCCTCAAAAGATAGAGTCTTGCCATTATCCAAATCTTCAGGAACAGAGTCCCAAAATGCTGAGATCTCTTGGCCGCCATTACCGCATTCCGCTTCCATAACGGGGGGTTGAGAATGCTACATCTTTAGAAGGGGGGTTGAGTACGCCCAATTCTTCTGTGAAGTACATCGCAATGATGGCTTGAATTTGCGACGGTGATAAAGATGAAGCGCTAGATATTTCCGGTAGGGAGTGGGGAAAATTGAACTTGGCTTTCGATCCCTTGAGACAATATACAGGGAAAAATCATAAGCGCGGGCAGCCTTTTCCAAACTTTCATAAGAGCCTAGCCAAATTCTGCGAGTTAAAATGTGGCATTTTAATTTCCAAGACCCATTTCTCTATTTTCTCATTCGGATTCCCCTGAACTACCGTTGCTGGGGTAATACGAAGTCGAACTGAGGACGTGCTTGCAAAGCTCAAATTATTTAAAAATGATGTAGCATTATGGCGAGAGGGTTTGGATCAAATAAAGTTGTTTTGAATCAAATCACAAGTAAATATCTTTGCTTTTAGATGACGATGAGATAGAAACCGCATTACACCTGGCTGCTTAAAATGCAGCGCTGAGTGTGTGCGGATGGTACACCTACCAGCTTAAAATATAGATAAAGGGTACAGGGCAATGACATGCGAAGGTGAATATAATTTTATTGGTGAATTTTATTTGATGAGTCATCAAGACGACATGGCTCCTCACGAAATAAGCTTCGCCCTAATGGAAAACACTGAAACTTCCTCCATGCCTCGAAGATCATTGGGCACTTTTTCTAGTTGTTTACTCAACCAAAAAAAATCTCATTAACGTTGATAGAAGCGTAGCATATCCTTTTATAGTTCCACGTAGAAAATGAATGTACTTTCCTCATGTAGAAATATATGGTGTCAATTCTATCGATGTCGCCCGATTCCAGCCCTATCTTTGGTGGGATCAATTTTAATTTGAGTCTTGCTCGTGCTTCACTATGTGTCACGTCATTACCATTGGCAACCTAATTTTTAATTGATTCATCTCATGAGTAGGCAGTTCTCCTTCAATTTAATTATCATTTTATGATTTTTCGATAAAAACTTATATTGCAATTTAAAGTAGTTTAGCGGGAAAAAAATCATTTATTCATTTTACTCGTCTCATCGTGAATGTGTATTAATTTTTTAATATTTTTTTATAATCTACACTCAATGTAGATGTTGTCAACTTAGTAAACATTTTTTGTATATTAATTATAAGTTATTGGCACACACAAAAATATTTATATGACGATCTAGTTTGAGTAAGATGCACATACGTTACTCATATATCATTTTTAAGGAAATAACAACTAAAAAAAATACATCAACAAGACCCATGGATTATGTAGAACTTGGTATGGTTGACTCCTAAAATCAATGTTACCATATTCCAACCATAAGGGTCATGAAGTGGTTATTTTTAATAACTTAATCTTATAGAAAATAACACCCCATTTTGATTTCTTTAGCATGTAGATGTAAATATGTTTAAGAGTCATTGTGAATATTAGCCTCAATGATTTGTCAATTTTAAGTTGAAATGGACAAATTATGAACAATGTAAATGTATTATGTTATTAAGGGAATTTTTCTACACAATTGACTCAGGAGTGGAGAACCTACATTGACCATGATATAACAACTCAGAATTATTGAGGGGTTTCGGTAATTAACTGTGCTTACAGTGCCAAAAAATTGTACCAAAGCTTTGTGCCAAATTTTAAATTTAAAAATTTTGCCTTACCCTTTCCACTTTAACCCAAACAAATAATGAATGAAGAAATCGGTAGTTGAAGCAACCACCTGCCACAATTAAGGACGTTGGGTGGTGGTTGAAGAGTTCTTTCAAACTTCAATTGGAGGCATAGGAAAATACCCATATCAATTTTTGAGAGTTGATCCATGCATGGTGTGGGGTAATAAAAAAAGTTGAGCCAAAAATCGCCTAATGGGGTATTTAAACATGCACATAGAGAAGAGAATAACAAAGGTCTCTGGAGGAGTAAACTTGATAGTGAAATGTTTCTTTAATGTTCTAAGTCACTAGAGCTCAATTTTTCTACCCAACTTCAACCTTAAAAGTGTTATTCGTGAATTATATGTGTGATGATGCATTTTGGGATTGTAAAGACCCATTTTTGCATGGTAAATTATTATAAAAGAACCTTGAATCTAAGTTAAGTGAAAAGGATATGAATTAATGCAATTTAGAGTGATACTAAGAAGAAAGAATGTTGAGGGGTTTCCTAAGTAGTGAAGCAGGCCCCTCATGTTATTTCCCAGCATCTAGAGAGGCATTTCAAAGTTCACGAAATCCATATGCTTAGTGGGAATGAGGGAATTATGCTATAAAATTATTGTGAATGAGAGTGTCCCTAATCATCATCCTTTTATTGAGTGAATTAGAGTTATCTTAGTGATATCATTGTATAGCTAGGGTGTGTCAAGTTGTATAGAGATAAATGCATAATTGAACCTATGATCAGGTTCAAAAGATCTACCCCTCATTCAGTTACAAGAATTTAATTATCTAGATAAGTATTCTCTCTTATATTTTGATGTTTATCATTTTTAATTTGGTTCATGTTTACTAGTTGAATGTATAATGCTTTCTCATTCAAAAATTCTATGGGAAATGAATTTTAAATGATATTGATGGTGTTAATGGGAAATTAGTTTCTTTGTATCTAGGACATCTTGGTTGGTAGAACTTTAGTGGGTCCTTGGTTGTAGAGATGTATTTTGGAGGATTGGCCTTATGGCCTTCATTTATAGACCAATAAGAATGTGTGTTGGTGAAAATACTTTGACTGGCCTCACATTGATGTATTAGGAAGCGACCCTAGGCAATCTTGTCCAAGGGTAGGTTGTCTCATATCGTCTTATTGATGACATTATTGGATGAATTATTGAAATCTATAAGGAATAATAAGTGCTCTTAGTCTTCATATAACATCTAAAATAAATATTTGTTATATTTACTAACAAACACTTGTTCCCTATGAATCAATCTTGGAGAATCAAGATGAGTTCTCTGCCCTTACAAACTTGAATTGGTAGGCGTCAAGACTCATTCATGAGCCTAAACTTTATACAACATAGGTGTATAAGTGTTCATAAAATAGAAGGAAGACCTGAGAGCCTTCATCAATCAATGTTGTTCCATTGATTTCTTGAAAGCATGATACCTATAAGGAGTACCCCTCATAATTCTATATATCTGGACCTTTTATTTCTTAGAAGCATCACACACCACCCATCAAGCTCACCAAAATCTCAAGAATTATCTTCCATCTTAATCCATAGCTAAAATTTAACTTGGATTAATTGGTGATGGAAATGCTTTGTGGTGGGTTAAGAGGTGAGAATTTTGGCCTCCATATTACTGATCAATTAGGCCTATCACATTCAATCTCATCGGTCATTACCTTAATCTGGGAGTCAAGAAGCACAAGCTTTAGGCATAGTTTTCATGGCTACCATACATGATCATATTAAAGTTGATTTTGCGTGAATGATACATTCTCACTAATAAATGGGCATGAGTAATATGATGGTTATGATCTCAAGTTTAGGACTACCAATCACCTTTGGATTCAACTTGGAGTGAAATTTTAGCTTATATGTTTAAGCTTATGGATTGTGTAACAACCCCACCCACCCCCTTAGAGGTTCTAAGCTGAGCGAGATGTGTTATTTTGATTTAACCCAAACTCCATAGTCCTATCAAGGAAATGGGGTCATAATATTTCTCATTTTTTAACCTCCTTAAAACTTATAATAACACCACCATCGTATTTGGCTCATCGAGATATTTTCGACGATATAAATTTGATTGTGATTTGAGCTACGAATCAAAAGTTATGGCCATATGAACTTGGCCCTTTTTAACCCCAACCACATCATCATGTATTCCAATTTGCGCTCATGATGTGGCCCACATGGGTTTCCCCATCAACATTAGAACCTCACATGTCAACCACACCCTCTTGGATCCTAACACCTCATTGCACTCCTTTAAGTTATAAGCAACCTTGCCTCGACTTATTTATCTTGGTCCAACACAAATTTGCACTTTAGAAATAGCCCAAGACGAGACAACTCTTCCATGTCACATGAAGAAAGGAATTTCTATCTCAGCCTCGGTCAACCTCACCTTCCCTAATCACCCACATATGTTACAACAACGATCCCCCAAGATTTGAGACCCCCATGTCCCTAGACGCACAACTCTTCGTCAAGTGTAGCACTAATTCTTGTCTCAACCCTTGTAAATATATTCCTCTTCTCAATGTTTTTATGAAAATATACATGAGGTCCAAGGCCCGAGATGATGTCATCCATGTTAGAAATTTTAGCAAGAAAAGACTTAATTTTAACTTGTGCCTTAGTCAAATTGAGTAATTCGATTTTCCGCATCAGCAAGATGACTTGGATTTTAGTTAGCTAGATTGGCAAGGTCTTGTCTCCTACTTAGATGAGTAAATTCAAGTTTGTAGGATACGAGTAGAGATGTGATGTATTTATTGCTAAAATTTATAAATCTAGTTGAGTTATTGTTAGTTGAACTCATTTAACTGAGCTCTAGTCATTAGTTGAGTTAGTTGAAGGCTAGTTGAGTAGTTAATACTGTTGTTCACTCATTGATCTCTCAATTAACTAGTCAATTAGCTAAAAATAGACACAGTCATGAATGGAATTTGAATTTCCTAGTTGAGGTGGAGGAAAATGCATGTTTGTATTTATAATTGTATATTATTGAGTGTACAGTACTTTTGCACTGAGAAAGTGATAAATTCCTCAAGTTATTGCACAAGGAAATAGGGAATTTACCCTAAATTTTAGGGGCTAATTCCTTTAGGATTGCACAAGGAAATAGGAGGTTGGTCAACACTTGAATTGGATAAGTGTTGGCCATAACAGATCAGGAAGCAGGAGAGAAATATTGCAATGTAAGGTGTGCTTCAGAGTTGAAGAAATAAATTTTAATTGTTTCTCTTTTCATCTAAATTAATGCAAAGAAGTGGATGGGTTTTTTCTTGTTGGATTCCCCTATAAATAATTGCTTTCTTGTGTTTTTGATGGTTTCATGTCATTGAATGTGTTTCTACATTGTGATTTCCATTTCGTAGAATAGTAGAGGAAATTTGTAATCTCTTGTTTTCAGTTCGAATTCATCAGTAGTATAAAATTTCTATTAATTTATACATGGTATCATAGCATAAATCACACTATAAACTAGTCTATAGAGCCTATTCTTTAGTGATTTCGATTTGTCGATTCAATGAAGTAGTTTTCTTTCGTGTGAGAAAATGTCTTTCAACAGATTGAGATTGGATTATGCCCTAGAGGTAATCTTGAATTTGAAAGCTTGGAAGGATAATATGGAAGTTTTACTCAATAATAATGGTGTGTTGGATTACACCAGAACTAACATTCCCATGTCAACAGTTTCAGATGCACAACAGTTAGCCTAGTGGAAGAAGGATACCACAAAATCCAAGAGGATCATCCTGGAGGGTGTAAGAGACTGCATAGACTTGAATTTACATGGAAAATAGACTCCCTTTTCTATATGAAAGGCCCTCACTAAGCTATTCAAAAATAGCAGTGACGCTAGAAAAATTGGTTTAATTAACAAATTGAAGATTGAAGAAAAAAGATATGATGTAGTCTTCAACAATGGGAAGGCCTACCTCAAGTATTTTGCTTCAGTTTAGGTCAAGAATATTGGTGTTAGGATTGAGAGCCTCTACAAATTAGAGGAATATGCATATGCATCCTTGAGGAGAAAGGAATATATTTCTCAGAGTAGAGATGTGGTGGTTGAGAGGGAGCATGATAGATATCTCAATATGGAGCCTCAACCAGTATCTCAATTTCATTCTAAGCTAGTTGGAAGTTGGGTTGACTAGCAGAATGATGAGGATGAGGACCAGTTAGAGACTTCCATTATAAGGAGAGTTGGATCCATGTGGGTAGAGGACTTGGTTAAGGGAGCTCATAAGAGAGTTGAGTCTCCCAACATCAAGAAGAAGACACCCAGATACATAAGGTACCTGCCACTTTCTAGTTCAAAGGAAGCACATTCATCCATACCTCCAGGAGTGAGGTGGGATGATGTAGAGCCTTATTCCCATAGTTGAAAATATTTGGGCAGGGTATATAGGAAATCAGTAGAAGTTTTAGTATACTATTCTCATGTATCATTACCCTTGCTACAGGGGCCCACAATATTCAGTAGCATAAGGATATATTTTAGTTGATGTAGTCAAATCTTGAGCGATAATCATAGAATAGTTGCAATTAGATGTTGAGTATCACATAACGTATTGATAACATTGAAGGAGGAACAATGTAGAATCAATAATAATACATTTTTCTCATTAGATAGTGCCGAGACTAGTAGAAATCAGATGCTCGGGAGAAATTTGCAGCTCAGAGACACAGTTGATTTAGTATTTTGGATGCTTCTCAGTTTCACTTGTTGCAGTAGCAACAACAATAGTGAGAGGTCGTGTTACAGTAAATTCCACAAGAGCTGTATTGGGGTTGTGTAGATCCATTTTCTTACAAAGAGGGAGTGTTAGAAATTGTAACGAGAAAATTCTCACTTTTTACTTGTGCGTTAGTCAAATTGAGTAATTTGATTTTCCACATCAGTAAGATGACTTGGATATCAGTTAGCTAAAGTGACATGGCCTTGTCCCTTATTTAGATGAGTAAATTCGAGTTTGTAGGCTAAGAGTGGAGTTGTGCATGTATTTATTGTTAAGATTTAGAAATCTAGTTGAGTTATTTTTAGTTGAACTCAATTAACTTAGCTCTGGTCATTAGTTGAGTTAGTTAAAGGTCAATTGAGTAATTAAGATTATTGTTAACTCACTGATCTCTTTGTTAACTAGTCAATCAACTAAAAATAGACACAATCATGCATGGAATCTGAATTTCCTAGTTGAGGTGGAGGAAAAAGAATGTTTGTATTTATAATTGTATATGATTGAGTGTGTAGTGCTTTTTCACTAAGCAAGTGATCAATTACTCAAGCTATTGCACAAGGAAATAGGGAATTTATCCTATTTTTTAAGGGCTAATTCCTCCATTAGTGTGCAAGGAAATAAGAGGTTGGGTGAGGCTTGAATTGGCTAAGTGTTAGCCAGAGTGGGTCAGGAAGAAGGAGAACAAGATTATAGTGAAGTGTGTACACTAGAGTTGAAGCAAGATATTGTAATTGTTTCTCTTTTCATCTGAATTAATGTAAAGCAATGAAGTGGTTTTTCCTAGTTGGGTTCCCATGTAAATCATTGTGTTCTTGTGGTTTTGACGACTTCATGTCATTGCATTTGTTTCTAAATTGTGATTTTCATTCTGCAAAATAGTAGAGGAAATTTGTAATATCTTGTTTTTAGTTTGAATTTATGAGTAATAAAAAATTTCTATTAATTTCTACAACCCAATCATCATGTTGATCTCATCCTGAATATGCTTGCTTATCTATTGTGACACCAGTAGCATACAAAAGCATACCAGTCAGGAAGGAGAAGCCCATTAATCTTCAAATTCATGAGGTTATGATCATAGAGGAACATGACAAGTATATTGGGAAATGGCTATTCAGATTTTCTACATAAACAATCAATAATTTTACAATAAGTAAACTCCTACTGCAAAAAATGCGGGCCTACGTATGAAAACCACCATAGCATTCCAATAAAAGAGGCACAAGCTTACAGAAGAAACATATATAAATGCATGCCTTATGATATATTATACACATTTCTTCAACAAGAAATCTAATTGCACATACATGGAAGAAAAATGCAAGCTTGTCAAGCTAGAAAATAGAGCAATTGTCAATGAAAAATTTCTGATCTCTCTCAATCACAGAGCATTTTTGGGAAAAACGATGAAACCCAAGTCAATAATGTTTAATTTATCTGTGAAAATAGATTGGGGTAATCAATACACTGAAGAAAATTTAAATTCCCGATTGGATCTAGGCCCAATGGGGATTAACCCACTAGAAAAATGAGAATTTCTGATTCCCAGAATTACATTTCATATCTCAATCTTCATAACTGTAGAACCCAAAAGATAAATTGAAGAGGAGATCTAAAGGACTGGTACCTTCTCTCTTAATCAAACACATATAGAGTGTTAGTTCACACTATTGAATTAGTTACTTAGGTAGCTCTGCAACTGTATTAAAATTCTCTTGCATTAGTTTCTCTGAAGCATTGAAGGGCTTAGCCACTACATTGATATTCTTGAGCTTGAGGGACGAGCCATGTGTAAAAGTTCGTGTCAAAGATATATCCCCCATTTTTTACACAGAAAGATACACTTTATATGTTAGTGTGTTGGAAAATCCTTCTTGTTTTACACTAAAAGATATCACCATACACAGATTGCATGGAAAACTAGTAAGAAGCGAATGTGGTGGCGAAAGCTCTAAAATGGTGGGTGGATTTGATGTAATGTTCATGGGGTGCAGGGCTGTCTGTGAACTTGTCATTTGTCTATATTTCATTTATTATCTAGTATATTATTGATGTCACATTTCATATATTGATTGTGATAACGGATAATGTTGGGGAAGCTTCCTTGTAGCAAGATAATGGAGTAGTCTACCCATGCCACATTTTAACACGGAAATCGTGCCCGTAAAAAAAAATCTGTTGCCCGTCAATGGAGACTTGACATCCTTTCACGTCATGATTACACTTAAGGATCACCGCATGATGCTGTCAGAGTTAATTACTTGGGCGATGACCAGTTAATTCTTAGGGTGGAAGGTAGGTGGGTGACTTTACTCACATACGTCGCAAGCTT
The DNA here is from genome assembly GCA_034641835.2 of Pinus albicaulis. Lineage (NCBI taxonomy): Eukaryota > Viridiplantae > Streptophyta > Pinopsida > Pinales > Pinaceae > Pinus > Pinus albicaulis. Next base: position 330,238,631 of record CM076579.1, on the reverse strand, counting down.
TTCAGCATATCATTCCAAAATGGAAACAAAGTAGAGTTCCAAAATCGAAACAGAGCAGAGACTACAGAGACATTGCACAACTACACAAAAAAAAACTAAACAGAGGTTTGCAGACTATTGTTTTGCGGCCATCACACAACTTGATGCAGAACAAATCAGAGGATTGTAGGCCTCATATGTATTCCTTCAAAAATGCCTTCACACGTCCTCACTGTGATTGTATTTTACAATTTTGTTTTATATGTCAAACCAGTCCTACATATCAATGAATTATGTATGTCAAGAGGAGAAAAAATTATAACATTGCAGATATCATTCGAAACATTAATAAAGTTGAGAGAATTGAGTTTCTAAATATGAAGGGTGGTGTTTCCAAGAATGGAGCATATATGATGAAGACTATTTTAAGTGCACTTTTGAATTGTGTAATTGCATAAGCTCAATAGAATCTATTTTTAAACAAATATTGAAGCTTTTTTGTAAATCATTACAGAGATATGCATACCTCTAAGGATATTCTATAATTTCCAATGTATATAGAAGCTGTATCACATTCATTGTCTTTAAGGGACATATTGATTTGTCTAGTTGGATTGAGCTTGTATAAGAGTACCCCTTACAGGTTGTTCCAACATGAGATGATGACCTTTTCATGCATGCACCATAAGAGTTTGACCTATTTTATATAGCCCTGGGAAAATAATATCTTTTCCTAGCTAATAGTAACTATTTTTCTGAATAGTAATTTGGTGTTTGCTTCGGAGCACTCTGAGAATGAACCTTAGCTTTTGAAGATTCAGTATTAGTCATGTAGTTAGGAAATGAATAATAATCTTGAAGGAAAATCTCAATATATTCAAGTCTCGATGGAGTAAATGGACCTCTTACAGATTGGGCCTTTGAGACAATTAAGAAGTATTGAGGACTGCTTTCAGCGGTTGAAAATGTGTAATCTTCAACATTCCCAAATTGTCCACTAAAGGTTCTTGGGCTGAGATCCTATAAAGTTGATGAAGTTACACACTGTGACTGGGATGGGGAAATAACTATAGGAGAAGCCAGTTTTCCTTCAATCTGGGGAGGGGAGCACGTGGGTGGCCAAAACGATTGAACAACATAGATGTATAGTGGGTAGGAAGGTGAAAATTGATTGGCAGATATACTTTGCTCTAGTGAGCTAGATTATGAGGTTAAACCATTCCTCTTTTTTGAACTTGGTTTCAACCTGCTTGTATCCATCTCAACAATATTGGCACTTTCCTGCAATCTTCTCTCAATCTCCTGCCCATTCAAATCATTAAAACATGAAATTTCTCATTAACAATCAACCATCCAATGATCCAACTGGGTCTAAACATAGTGTGTATATCAAAATCACAATCTACAATATCAAAAAATTTCTTATTTTTCCTCTTCTGCTTCCACAATATATAAACATCCACAAAAGAGGGTACTCGAAAGGAAATATTCTCTCATTTAACAACAAAATTGAATTGAAGAATACAAATGAATAATAGTTTACCTGATATGATATAGCATAAGCTAATGTTCTTTCACATTTCATGACAGCTGCTTGTTGGCTTTGTGCCTTGGTTTCCTACTTCTCAATGCTATAAGTGCTAGCATTTCATCCCTCCTGCTTGAGATAAAAAGTCTAAACACTTAAACGTAATGATTTTGGGTGCAATATGTACTGGTAGAGGGTATAGAAGAAAACAACCCCAAAAATAACTACTACATCGGATACCTAACGTTGTCCAAAGGTCAGATGACCACAAAGACCCATCATAGGTTTATAACTAATAAAACACATTTTCTAAGCTACTTTGCAGTCTTTTCTCATTTCCCAAGAGATCCAATAACACAATGGTGTGGAGTAATCCACTTACATTGGATTTTATTGGGTAGGTCTCCTGTTGATGCCTCTGGAGCAACCGCCTTTGAACTGCCCGCCCCTCCTCGAATATGCGAACCCTACAAGCATGAGCCCTAGCCTGAACTCTAATTAGTGCTTGCATGCAATGCAAATTTGTAGTTGCCTACTTTGTCACCATGTGCCCACGAACCAATGCCTGCAACTTAACTAAGCCTTTCAGAGCATGCAGTGCTCTGCTTTCCTACAAACCAGAGCAGACAATCAAGTTAGACTAACCTATACAGTGCCAAAACAAAAAACGTTATTTTCCTAAAATGAAAGATGTGCAGGAACATCCAAAAGTATGTTGGACCTATTCAAGATCATGGGAGAATTCCAACCTACATATTACCCAAACAAAGAGTACCATTTATTCCATAAAAATAAGTATCCACACCTAATAAGGATCACCATAAAAAAAAATAATTTTGAGAACAAGGAGGGCAGTATCAACTAGGTATCCCCGAAAGGCAGACTGAACCTTGGTAGATTCCCATTCTACTCTAATGATATCTCCATGGCTCAATGTGCATCCATTTCTCGTCAATCAGACGATAGCTACTCCTGCTTGGGCAGCTGCAATAGCTGCATCGGCTGTAGCAGCTTTCGCTGCAGCTACATGCTTGCACTATTCAATATCAACTTCCAATATACGACTCTCAATGGAAGAGGGTCTGGGTTCATTATTTGTTGGTATTGTATCATAAGTGTGGTCCTTCACATATCTTCTGAAGCTCCACCTGCGCTTTTCCTTCGACGCCTTCTTCTACAATAGAGGAAGAGACAAGTTAGGTTTCAAATCTCAACAACCCAAACCCTTTCTATCTAAGCGCAAGGGTTTCCAAAGTAGCTTCTATTAACCCAAGGCCAAGTCCCATCATTGGCCAAACCCAAACAATGGGAGGTGTTGTATATATGTAAGTAGAGAGTGAGGAATATACATGGTTCTGATCCAATGTAATCCCTAAGCATATATTTGAATTATAGATTCATCCACAGTTATGTATTTGGAAGGAGGAATAGGAGCATCAAGAAGAGGACCTAGATGTTGTTGCTTAGACTCCTTCTTACCCCCAAGTAAAATTCTGAGCCATTTACTTGTCCTTCCCATGGTTGCTTGAATCAACTCAGTTTATCCATAAGCACCTACTCTGACATCCAATCAATTAAATCCTAAATGGAAAAATCAACTAAGCTTAACCATAAGAACCCACATAGAGTGTTGCCTAATTAATTAACTCCAAATCTTTGAACCCTGACTCACTAGATATTACCTAGTGAATTGACTATATCCTGCAAAGTTAAACATAATCTTCAAATTTTGAATCTGCTTGCTTATCTATTGTGACACCATTAGCATATAGAAGTATACCAGTCGGGAAGGAGAAGCCCATTAATGTTCAAATTCATGAGGTTATGATCGTATAGGAACATGACAAGTATATTGGGAGTTGGCTATTTAGATTCTCTACATAAACAATCAAGGATTTTATAATAAGTAAATTCCTACTTCAAAAAATGGAGGCCCAAGTATGAAAAACACCATATAATTCCAATAAAAGAGGCACAAGCTTGTAGAAGAAACATATATAAATGCATGCCTTCTGATATATTCTATGAATTTATTCAACAAGAAATCTAATTGCACATATCTGGAAGAAAAATGCAAGCCTGTCGATGTTAGATCCCTATATTACTAGTATAGTCCCTTATTGTTGTTAGTGTAACCCCCTTATTGTTATTATTGTACCCCTGAAACCCCCATATTGTTATTATTGTGCCCATAAATTATTATTGTTAGGTCGGCTAGGATTACATTGTGGCCCCACTAAGATTACATTATGGCCCCATGGACTCCTATATATAGAAAGGAGGTTTTGTAATTTGTATCATCCAAGAATTGTTCATTCATGTAATGTATTGGAGGTTTCCCCCTAAAAGTGGCTTACTTATAAGGTGTTGATATCTCTTTTCTTCTATTTTTGGAGTTGGTTTCTCAACATTTGGTATCAAACCTTTGGATTCTAGGGTTTTTGCTGCTCTAAACCGGTCATCGTGGAATTTTCGATATAAATTTTTTTATACAAAGGTTCAGAAGATGAAATTTTTAGAGTACGAAGCCGAAATTCTGAGGAACATCGTCACAAAATTTCAGACCTTAGTTCGCAATATTTCGAAGATATGATATGTGGAATTTAGGTCTTTTCAGGCTCCCAAATTCCATCTCAAAGAGGTTATCGTGGGAAAATATTCATAACTCTCTCTCTGAGCGTCGGATTGGAATGCTGTAAAAAATGCCCACAAAAACACGGGTTTTATTTTCCTTTCTATCAATTTTAGAGCCAAACGAGGAAACATTGACACATTTCAATTCGTGCAAGTTCGCTCTAATGAACCAATCCATAATTGGGTCATTGTGGGAGATTGGACATAACTTTGTCTTGAAGAATCCAAATTGGGTTAGACCTGTGACATTTGGAAGAAGCTTCAAAGGGCTACTACAAGGCCAAATTTCAGATATTGAGGATCCGCAATTATAGAGATAATTCAATTTCAATATAGAGCTCCTCAAAAGCAAGTAAAAGGTGTGTATTTTTTTCACGAATTTCATAAGTCTTGTTTGAAGAATCAAGTTGAATTGATTCCAAGGGAATATTGTAGAATAGATATTAGTATTAGATTCTAAAATGGCCTTTAAAAAGAATTCAACACCCATTAAGCCTTTATAAGGCTCTACTATGACTCATGAAGATGAAGAATGGCAACATGACATATATAAATTACAAGAGCAAGTGCAACAAATTTCTCTCTCACAAAGAGCATAAAAAAATGACATGGAAGTTTTGAAGAAAGGCATGGAAAATAAGATGGATGGTCTGAAGAAAGGCATGGAATCTAAGATGGATGGTTTTAAGAATGACATGGAAGCTAAGCTAGATGGCATGGAAGCTGGCATGGAATATAAGGTGGATGACATGGAATCGAAAATCGATGAAAAAATGGAAAACATGAAGAATGATCTAAAAGCAGACATGGAAGGTTTGACAAAGTTGATACAAGAATGTTTCCTAATGGTGAAAATATAGTAGAGGAAACTCTTGATGAGAAAAAAATAAATGTTAATCGTGAATTCATAAACTCTAATGTTGGCGGGAAGAACCACCATATTCCAAAAATGGATACGAGGAAGAAGAAAATGAACAAGAAGAGGATATACACCAGGAACCAACCCTAGAAGAGGAAGAAATGATTCCGACCATATCGTGTAATGAATTTGTAGGAATTACCACTCCTCAAACTCTCAATATAGAAGGAAATATCAAGAAGAAAAAGGTAATAGTGTTGATTGATTCAGGTAGTACCCATAATTTTATTCATTGTAAGGTAGCCAAGGAATTGATTTTTTTCCTATACCCAGCACCAGAATGTCAAGTAATGGTTGCAAATGGAGGAACTATAAATTTCTCTGGAAAATTCCATAATATCAAGCTAACCATGGGGGAATATGTATTGAATAGTCCAATGCTTTCCATTCCTATGGGAGGTGCTGATGTTGTACTAGGAGTACAATGGTTACAATCTTTGGGGATGGTAGCTTTTAATTTTCAAGAACTTTTCTTGAATTTTTTTTAAGAAAGAAAGGAATTCGAATTATGGGGTATTTCAGGGAAGCTGAGAAAGATAATAAGCTATAATGTCATGGCAAATCTTCTAAAGAAATAACAACGAGGCATAATTGCACAATTATGTTGACTAGAAGTTCCAACATCAAAATCATCTATGTCTGCAGATCTCCAAAAAGTCTTGGAAAATCATTCCAAGGTTTTTGAAACTCCCAAAGGACTCCCACCTATTCATGATCATGATCATGCTATTCATTTGATTCCAGGAAGTGTTTCTCCAAACGTCAGGCCTTATATATATCCTTATGTCCAAAAGAGCGAAATTGAACGTATGATTGCAGAAATGTTAGAGGTTGGTATAATTCAACCTAGTCAAAGTTCTTTCTTTGCTCCTGTAGTATTGATACGCAAGAAAGATGGATCATGGTGCATGTTTCTGAATTACAGGGAGCTCAATAAACCCACCATTAAAGATAAATTTCCCATTCCTGTGATTGATGAATTATTGGATGAATTACATGGAGAAATTTATTTTACCAAGTTGGATGTTTGTTCAGGATATCATCAAATTAGAATGAAGACTGAAGATATTCTGAAAATAGCATTTTGAACTCATGAGGGTCATTATGAATTTTTGTTCATGCCTTTTGGCCTTACCAATGCAACTTCTACATTTCAAGGGTTGATGAATTCCATTTTCAAACCCTTCCTTAGAAAATTTGTGCTAGTATTTTTTGATGATATAATAATCTACAGCAGGTCTTGGAAGGATCATGTTCAACATGTTGACAAGGTGCTCAAACTATTGCAGGAGAAACAATTATATCCAAAAAAATCCAAATGTTTCTTTGGAGTACAAGAGGTGGAATATCTGGGTCATATTGTATCTCACGAGGGTGTTAAGGTAGACCCTAACAAAATTAAAGCCATTAAAGAATGGAAAGTCCCCACGACCATAAAGTAGTTGTGAGGATTTCTCGGGTTAACAGGGTATTATTGCAAGTTTGTTAAGAATTATGGGAGAATAGCAGCACCTCTAACAACATTATTGAATAAAGATGCATTTTCATGGACTCCTGAAGAAACTAAGGCCTTTGAACATCTTAAAGAGTCAATGTGCCTAGCATCGGTATTAGCTATGCCAGACTTCACAAAAACCTTTATTGTGGAATGTGATGCCTCAGGAAATGGAATTGGTGTTTTTTTAATGCAAGAAGGAAGACCCATTGCTTTTGAAAGTCGTCCAATCAAAGGAAAGTATTTACACAAAGCTATTTATGAGAAGGAAATGTTAGCAATACTGCATGCACTAAATAAATTATGAACTTACCTAATGGGAAGATACTTCAAGGTAAAAACTGGTCATGATAGTCTTAAAAACTTTTTGGAACAAATACTATCTTTAGAAGAGTAGTAAAAATGAGTCACAAAGATGTTGGGTTATGACTTTGAAATAATCTACAAAAAAGGGAAGCTAAATGTTGTTGTAGATGCACTCTCAAGAAAGAATGAAGAGGTGGAAGCATTGCTTTGTGCCATTTCTATTATCCAACCAGATTGGGTAACCGAAGCAAGGGATGAATGGAAGAAGGAAGAAGAAGTGTGGATACTCATTCAAAATTTGCAGCAAGATCCTAGTACATCTGATACAATTAGTTGGAAAAATGATTCCTTATGGTACAAAGATCGCTTATATATTTGTAGGAATTCCCAACTAAAACAAAATATTCTTTTGGAATTGCACACTTCTCCTTTAGGAGGACACTCAGGATTTTAAAAAACCTACCACAGGGTGAAGAAATAATTTTTTTGGGATGGCCTTAAATCTGATATTCAAAATTTTGTGGCGGAATGTTTGATTTTCCAGCAGAATAAAGTTGAGACAATTAAGACCCCAAGTCTTCTACAACCTTTATCCATTCCAAGTCAATGTTGGGAGGAGATTTCAATGGATTTTATCACATGTTTACCTAAGTTCGAAGGAAAGAGTGCCATCATGGTGGTAGTTGATAGACTTACCAATTATGCACACTTTTGTGCATTATCTCATCCATTTAAAGCAAGTACAGTTGCTACTACATTTATGGACACAATTAAAAAGCTAAATGGAAACCCAAGGGTTGTTGTGAAGAACAGAGATCCCATTTTTACTAGAAATTTTTGGATGAAGTTATTTTTTTTTTGGGTACTCAATTAGCTCATTTCTCATCTTATCATCCTCAATCCGATGGTCAAACTGAGATAGTAAATAAAGGTTTGGAAGGATATCTTCATTTTTTTGTATCTGATAAACAAATACAATGGGTTAAGTGGTTACCTCTCGCTAAATGGTGGTATAACACTTCCTTCCATACTGCAGCAAAAATGACCCCATTTATGGCATTTTATGGATATCATCCACCGTCCTTCACATCATCTTTAAGAGAAAATTTGAAGGTTCAAGCAATGGAAGATCACATCGAGCATCAACAAGAAGTTCTCCAGCTCTTAAAGGATAACCTGAATTTGGCACAAAATCGAATTGAACAACAGGCATATCAACATCACAGCGAGAGAAGTTTTGATGTAGGAGACTGGGTATTTTTACGGCTACAACCATATAAACAAATGTCCCTCAAGCAAGCTAAGAATGATAATAAATTATCGCCAAAGTACTATAGTCCTTACAAGGTGTTGCAAAAGATTGGTACTATGGCATACAAATTGGAGCTTTCTGCTTCTTCACAAGTGCATCCAGTTTTCCATGTTTCATGCTTAAATAAGGTTATAGGTGAAAATATTCCATTTCAAACAATATTTCCAGAACTTGATGAGGAAGGAAAAATCATATTGGAACCTGAAGCGTTCACGGAAACAAGAAATCGACAATTACTAAATCGATCAATTTCAGAGTATCTCATCAAGTGGAAGAACTTACCCACTGAAGATTCTAAATGGGAGGATGAGAATTTTATACAGAAGCACCCAGAGCTACTCAAGCGTTGAGGACAACACTTTTTTGAAGGAGAGGGGCATGTTAGGTCCCTATATTACTAGTATAGTCCCTTATTGTTGTTAGTGTAACCCCTTATTGTTATTATTGTACCCTTGTAACCCCCATATTGTTATTATTGTGCCCTTAAATTATTATTGTTAGGTCAGCTAGGATTACATTGTGGCCCCACTAGGATTACATTGTGGCCCCATGGAATCCTATATATAGAAAGGAGGTTTTGTAATTTGAATAATCCAACAATTGGTCATTCATGTAATGTATTGAGGTTTCCCCCTCGAAGTGGCTTATTTCTAAGGCATTGATATCTCTTTTCTTCTATTTTTGGAGCTGGTTTCTCAACAGTCGAGCTAGAAAAAAAGAGCAATTATCAATGAAAAATTTCTGATCTCTCTCAATCACTGAACATTTTTGGGAAAAACAATGAAACCCAAGCCAATAATTTTTAATTTCTATGTGAAAAGAGAGTGGGTTAATCAATACATTCATTGAAGAAAATTTAAATTCCTGGTTGGATATGGGCCCAATGGGGATTGACCCACTAGAAAAATGAGAATTTCTGAGTCCCAAAATTACATTTCATATCTCAATCTTCATAACTGCAGAACCCAAAAGAGATATTGAAGAGGAGATCTAAAGGGTTGGTACCTTATCTCTAACTTAATCAAACACATATGTTAGTTCACATTATTGAATTGGGTACTTAGGTAGCTCTGTGACTATATTAAAATTATCCTGCATTAGTTTCTCTGAAGAATTGAAGGGCTCAACCACTACATTGATATTCTTGAACTTGAGGGACAATCCATTTGTAGAATTTTATGTCAAAGATATCTCCCCAATTTTTTACATAGAAAGATACACTTTATATGTCAATGTGTTGGCAAATCCTTCTTGTTTTACACTAAAACAAATCACCATACACATATTGCATGGAAAACTAGTGAGAAGTGGATGTGGTGGTGAAAGCTCTGAAATGGTGGGTGGATTTGATGTAATGTTCATGGGGTGCAGGGCTGTCTGTGAACTTGTCATTTGTCTGGATTTAATTTATTATCCAGTAGATTATTGACATCACATTTCATATATTGATTGTGATAATTGATATTGTTGGGGAAGCTTCCTTGTAGCAAGATAATGGATTAGTCTACCCATGCCACATTTTAACCCGGAAATTGTGGCCATCAGAAAAAATATGTTTCTCGTCAACATAGACTTGGCATACTTTTCATGTCGCCGACTACACCTGGGGATCACCACATGACCCTGTCAGAGTTAATTCTTTGGGTGATGACCAGTTATTTATTAGGGTGGACGGTAGGTGGGTGACTTTACTCACATACGTCGTGCACTTTTCAACATATCATTCCAAAATGGAAACAAAGTAGAGTTCCAAAATCGAAACAGAGAAGAGACCACAAAGACATTGCACAGCTACGTAGAAAAAAAAAAAATAGAGGTTTGCAGACTATTGTTTTGCGACCATCGCACAACTTGATGCAAAAAAAAATAGAGGATTTCAGGCTTCATAGGTATTCCTTCAAAAATGCCTTCACATGTCCTCACTATGATTGTCTTTTACAATTTTGTTTTTACAGTTTAGTTTGATTTTCTGCAATAAAGGGATAAGTTCTTTAAACCTTCCTATGCAACTTAATAGACATAAAACTCTGATCATATTAATAGAAGCATGCTTTAGCATTATGATGTGGATTGTATCCAAAACTGTAAAAAAAAGCTGGGAAATTATGAGCTAGTGGGTAGCCTTGACCAAACTCCCTATAATCTTGATACAATCTGGACATTAGTCGATGATTTCTCACCTCCAGATTATGTCAGGAGAAATAATATCTATTAGAGAATATATCATCCTGGTGGCAAGGGCGCCAAACGAATAAAAAAACAAAATAAATTGCCAACAGAAGAATACAAATTGGGAGGTAGCTAATCCGAACCCATAGCACAGTCTTCATTGACTGAATGCATCTTTGCAACAAATTGTAAAAATAATAAGATTGCAAAATCTTATTAGCTGGAGTTTATAATAGTTGGTTTCATTTATTGGTGCATTGTTTTTATTTTTCTGCAAAAATGTGAGCAAAAAAATGTGCATCTTCCTTCAATGAATTACGTTTCTATTTATCTACGTCATTGCCATAAAATTTTATCTAAGTCATTGCCATAAGATGGATTAGAGTATAGTTTTTAATGGACATTGATGCCTCACCACTGGGAAGAAGTGGCAACAAGATTCCTACCATTCAAAACAATCCAGCTAATAGAACTACACATAGAATATAACCTGGATGTTGAGAATTCAAGATACAGGAATGTAAATCCTCTGAGACGAATCCCTTCTGAGGAAGGTCATTCCATACTACTTATGCATACCATCCAACATAACCATGGTTCCACGAGAACAAAATTATTTTTCGCATGATGCAACTTCTTTTCCCTTTTTATTAGCTTGTCTCCACTAATAAAATGCTGCAACCACTACCAAATTACCACTGTGGCCACCATAGCATGACATGAACTTCATATTTGTTGCAAAGGCTCACCTTTTTTCATGTGGCTTAATTGGTAAAACAAAACACTCTTTGTAGCATGCATCATAGGCTATTTTAAAAGTAGGATCAAGGCAGTTCAATAATATTGCAAATAGAAGAATCTTGCTTGTTGAGGGATGAACTGGAAAGGACCAATACATCATGTCATACAACTAAATCGATTGTTCTAATCATGTAGCAATAAACATACCAGGCAAACATTTGACTTTTCTGTGCAACATGTTTTTTGGAATATGGTTTAATCTCTTTAATGCTTATTCATACTTGTGTTTGAAGTATATTTGGGTAGTGATCTAACACAATTACCATATAAGGGTTAAATATTTTCATTTGGCTGGCACACGGTTTACTCTTTTCACATAAAAATACATAGTAACTCTCACAATTGCAACGATTGGGTTTTCCTCAAAATTGAAATCAATTCTAAATTGTTTATATTATAATTAAATTTCCCCGAGTATAAGTTGTGTTATATTATTTCACTATTAGAAAAGGGAACACTTAAAAATAGCACCATAAATCTGAGGTTTTGTCTCCATTCATGGTTTTATCCATTTAAGGTTTTCCCCATCAATTGTGGGCTTATTTTTTTATATTTATTTCTGCATGTTTCATTGCTATACACATTTAACCCTAAGAATGTGTTGAAGCCCCAGAATTCCATTGCAACAACATGGGGGATAACCACCCGATCTGGACCTTGAAAGTAACTCCTTTTCCATTTGGTATAGTGGCTCCGACTGGGGATAATGGGAGCATTTTCCCAGCAAATATTTTATATGATGATGATGGGTTTGATAAAAGGTGAAATGGAAAATGATTTTAAATTAATGGAAATAATCTACTTAAGTAACAAACACATGAATCTATTTAATCTAATATTTAACTTAGTCTATACCCGGGAATGACTTAACTTATGCGATCTACAAATATATCTTAAAGAAAAAGATAATAAATATCATTCAATTGCTAAAAGAGATTAAACTGTTTAAAGATAATTATTTTGACGAAATAGTTAGACAAAATAATTGTGACACTATATCGCATATATCGTTTGATTATATACTCAATAAGGAATTACAGCTGAAACATCATGCAATAGTGCTTTAATGAAAAACTATAATCCAGATCTCATACACAATACAATATAAATAAGTTGATTGCTAAGTCATAAATACAAGTCAATCGTAAATATAATAGTACCAGACATAAGAGGTTATATTCATGAAATCAACAACATTGATCTTCTCTTCTTTTCAACCAAATACACTCTAAGAGTACATAAATGCAAATTCAGTAGAGTATGTTTTGATATTAAAGAAAATCAAGATCTTGTTCCATGTATTTCATCAAAAGAATCACAAAAGTACAGTACTACAAGCTTTTGCAAAGTGTTTTTGATAAAATCTTGGACCCCTTTCTAAATGCATGAGAGAGGTTAGGTTTAAATAATATTACATATGTATCAAAAATAGAATATTACATAAAAAGATGAGAAGGTTTCAAACAACCTTCCTCAGAATACTGAAAATAAAAGATAAAAACTAAAATAAAGATAATGATGTTCTTGATCATGTTGAACGATCCTTCCTTTCCATAGAGCTTTTCAGTTCGCAGATATCCAACAATGGATTCACATGGGATGGCTGGCCGAATTTGGATCTTAGTTTTCCTGTGAATACAAAATCAAAGAGAGGTGGCACCATATTTTGAGTGGAATTCATTAGACATCGTAAAGATATATGCTAACTGTATGGTTTTACTAGAAACTGCCAATAAGATTCATGATCAAGCTTAGATAGCTTTTTGACTACTCAATTTTATTTTTGGCGGTCTCTTTCCACTATCCCTCTAATTTTTTGATATTTGGGAAAAATCCAGGCTTGCATTCTTTAATCAGATTAATATTATAAAGGTTTTCATTCACAACTTCAATTATATTGGTTTTTATATCATCTGCTCTAGTTGTTTCCCTTTCTGCTTGCTTTAATTGCATATCCCAATATATAAACATAATATCTCCGTGGGATTCTTCAATCTTTGGCAAATCGACTTTTCTTCCTTCCTTAAACTCTTGCCATGAACCACATTGCGTGTCCAAAATCAAACAGGGCAAAACAACCACAGAAAAGTTGGGCAAATAGATTTCTTCATGTATTTTGAGGTTTTGGTAAGACCTTCCCCTACTGTTTGGTATACAATATCTCTTGCCAATAACTTATCTAGAACATAACAAGGAAGAACATGGGGAGTAGGAATAATCTAGAAACTATGATATAAGTAAATGTTTCTTCACCAAACCATCTTTCCACTAGAAAAATATCTATCTTTGCTTCTTTTGAAAGCCTGGGGGCTTTTATATCAAAAATTGTTTGATAGATTAGCAACATAATACTTTGAAAAATATTATAAAAATGGGGATGAAATTGAGATTCCCACAAAATTTTATGATACACATGGATAGGAGTAGGGTATTTGAGACTCCAATTCTAACCCATATTAGGAAATTTTGTATAGAAATAGATATCATCCATCACGTAAGCACTCATAAAAAAGGGAGGGATGACTCGAGTAGAGACAACTCTATACTGTCTATATTGTTTGATGTCCATAGAAAAATTTTCGGATAAAATATTACTCCAATTCATAACTGTGGCATTTACAATCACATCAATTAATGGAATCCATTCCATAGAAAACTTGGTACTATCATCTTTCCCAAAAATCCTACACATCATAGCAGCTACATAACTATGAGGAGCCAACAAAGGTGCAATTGGGCACATACCAGTTTACTCCCGTTTGAATTTGTTGGAGCCAGACCTCCAAGTCTACATGGCATCTATTGGATGTTCATTCTCTTTTGTGAACTGATTGATGAAAGCTCTATCATAGGCCTTTTGAGGTTTTGGCAGATGATACATCTTGCGCAAATCGTCTGTAGAAAATGACCCCATGACTACTTGTCTTGAATTCCTAAATGTCTTGTCCAAGATATCTACATTTTCAATAATCCACTTCACCATATCTGTATATGGCAGGATTTTAGGCCTTGCAACTATTATGTGTAGGAAAGAACATGCAGCTTCAAAATAGGAAGCTTTAGACAAGACTTAGTGTCATTCGTTGCTCTAATTACTAGCACCTTTGGATCTTCGTCCTCCAATAGATTATACATGGCTTCCCACAACGTAGCTCCACCATATTTGTTGCATGTAGTATCACTAAATATCGGTTTCATGTCCGAGTCCTCTAATATAGAAGGCTCGATTGCCTTTTTTCCTTTCTTCGTCATCTATGAGCGTTATTTCCTGAGATTGAATGATATAGAAATCAAAATGAACGTAAAACAGAGACAATAGAAGAGGTTCAATTAAAATAATAAATTCGATAAGGATGGGACTTTTAATGCAAGCACGAGTAAACATATACAAATCTCCTCGAGCCTTTAAAAGAGTAAATGCAGTTGATTTCAATTAATTACACATTATGGATTTCGTGTGATTCTTTTCAGGTCTTGTCAAAAACATTGCTTCACAAACTCAAACGATATTTAGAAATGATATGATTTAAGTGAAATTTCAATTTTGTGATTGCGATACATCACAATATCGCAAAATCGCAATGGTAATATTCGCAATATCTCAATATTGTGTTATCGCAAGATCGCAAGATTTTCCATGTCGCAGTATTGTAAGATTGGAGTTATGGTATTTCAAAAGTTATTTTTGTCTTGTGATTTGTGATGTGCGATGTATTCTTCGAGAGACATTTCCTTATATGAAGAATTTTTTATGCGCTTTATGGACTTTTTAGAAATATTTCAAGGCACTTTAAGTTATAAAAGAGCTCAACATATCATTTGATCTTAAAAATGGTTTTATTGATCGTGTATCGTAGATTCCGACTAATGGTTATTTGCGTTATATTTGGCTTGTGAGATATGTGATAAAGAGAAAATCACTTAGTCGTAAGTGACTTAGCTCAGTGCTTTAACACTTTCTAAAGTGAACAACTCTTACTTGCTATCTTTTTGGAAAAAAATTAAAAAGGGTCCCCATTTATTATTACAATATTGATTATCATAAAAATAAAATGTGGGGGGGGGGGTTGTTGAATAGTACAACAGAATGATATCATGAGTAACACCACTTATTTATTAAACATACACGTGAGAGAGAAATGTTCATTAAATGTAACTCAATCATGTGGCAAGTGTATATAGACATGAAACTATAACCTATAGTTAACAATGAAGAATGGTAAACTTTGGATCATCAATTTTTTTGTTGTTATGCTCTAGAATGGATAGATTTGTTGCTAACATTTTTTGGTATAGGCCATTTCTATGACGTGTTTGCATATTTTCTAACAAGAACAGTTAAAAATGGGCAAGTGAGCAAAATGGGAGCATATCATGGATCTTGAGGTGCATATCATGGATCATGGATCATGGAACTTTTCTAGTAAAGACTTAGTTTGGATTGAAATAAATCGTTATAACAACAACATTGATCGGGTTTATTTAATCCCTTTAAAAATATTTTTTGACTTTATCAAAGGGGAGGAAGAAAATCATATTGTTCCATATAATTTCATACAGAGACATAACAAAGAACCAAGACAAAGGGCTACTGTTGCATCACAATATGAAGTGTAAGTATTTCAAAATGCATTGTTTAGGTCATTTAAAACCACATTTATCATTCTTTGCATGTATTGACATTTCAATAATTTTGGTGTAGATGTTATTGTTGTAGAAATTTGCTGAATAAAGAAGATTTATACATCGAGATTATCCTGATCACATATCAATTCGAATTCATATGCAACACATAATCTCTTCCACTTAGATCATCACACATGCGGAAATTTAACAAGCGGTATGCGATCAAAAAATCATCAAAACATCACACACATTACACAGTATGTATGGGGAAAGCTTATAGCTGAAAACCCCCAGCTATTCTGTATATTATAATGGAGAGAACATGTAACAGTACATAGTACAATACTCCTCACAAGTACTCAGTACTATCTCATGAAGTTACACACAAACTAGCTTGGTTTTGAACAGGTCACTGGTTCAAAACTCATCCACTAATTTCCTGCCTCTATTGCGCAATCAAGGCTGGTCTAATGAGAGATCCAAGGTTCGAATCTCCTTGGCTTGATAGCGCAATAATCATGGGAAATTCCTCCAAGTGTGGTGCAAATCTCATGCACAACTAATGTCACAACTGATAGCTATCTCAACCCTTTCATCTACCTCTTTCACTGGTCTCCACTGAACTGTCCATGCACTATAGTGAACTGATGTGTTCTTGAGTTGAATCATGAGCACAATTAGGAATTAAATAATATTTAATTCACTCCACTCATTACTAGTTTATTAGCTAGTTAAACTAATCTCAACCAGTTCAACTAAGTTAAACCGAACACAACTCCACTAGCTGTCTCATTAACTCCACCAAACTTCTGCCACTGAAGTCAACCATGTATGAGCTCACCAAACCCCTAGGAATAGCGTAATTCCTCTGTCAGATGCATGAGCCACTTCCAAGGCTCGAACTGAAGTGCTCTAAGAGAGTAAACTGTAGTTTAGAGTCCAAATATTATTAAGGGTAAATAATATTTGACTTCCCTATTTTAAGGAGAGGCTGTCTAAAAATATACTTCGACCTATAGGTCCAAAAAATAGAGGTCCATCTATTTTTACCAACATGACCAATACTCCAAGAATAACATACTGCAATCCCCGGACCATGCTCCATATGTCTAAAAAATAGTCTTAAAAATAGATCTACACAAAATAGCCTTATGCTCACTCCTAAAGGGGAACCCATCGCCTCACTAAGTCTTATCATCTTGCCGCATTCAACAACTATTCAGCCTTTTCCTGTGACCCTGTGAGTGGATAAAATGGAAGAGAGCCTTCAACTAAACAAAGAACCTCATTTTAGAAAAAGACGGGTTGTCACCACTTTATTGTGAAAGTTATGAATGAAAGTCCCTTAATGATAGCAATACCCACTTAAATATACATGAACATGATGACCTTAGTTGCTGCCCTTGTCATGGACAACATGACAATTCAGGTGAGGCTAGGGCCTTGCATAAGCCAAGGCTTTCAAGGGACATCGTTGCTTATGTTGAGAGATGTTTTGTTTTGGGAGTGCCTATTGATATGATGTATAGAACCCACATTAAGAGACATGTTGACATGGATGCGACAAATCAGGATAAAGACTTCTTCTTATGCAGGAAAGATATTGTAAACATATATAACAGGTTGGAAAAGGGAAATTATCAACTCCACAAAAAGGATGAAATGAGTGTAAACCTTTGGCATCAAAAGCACCAGGAAGACTTTTTCTTTTACCAAAAACCCAATGGTGTGGAGGTCCCTTTTATAATAGGGATTCAAACAAAGTGGATGTTGGAGACAATTGTCAAGCTATCACACAATAGCTTAATAGCCATGGATTCAACATTTAATACAAATAAATATGGGGTAAGTTGGATAACAATAATTAATTGAATATATGTATTTAAGTTGTAGACATTAAATATGATTAATAACGTGTATTTGACTTTATGTAATGTTGAATATGATAGTATCAGTTGTATACGCTTGTGGCAATTGACAACAATATTCTCAAGGTACCGCCTATATGGGTCGGAATCATGAAACAAAAGAGATGATATTAGGCTATGGTTGGAGAAGCTATGAACAAAGGTTTCAAATTATCCAGACAGCACGTATCTATGGTTTATGAAGCATTTTTCAAATCACCGCTTTAGGTAAATTTAATATTATCTTCATATAATCAAAATTTAATTTATTCTAAAAAATTGTACTAAATGCATTTATGAGGTAGCAGAGGATCACAGGTCGATGATCTTATGTGTTTGTACGTAAAGAGGGCTTGTTAAAAAACGTGAACTGGTTGGCCACTAATTCCATAAAATCCAATGAGAGATTCAATGAGTTAGGTTTCATCATGAAACAAACTCTCAATACTGAATTGGATGATGCAATCAATCAAGTTTTTATCAAATTTGGAGATGAAGAGAAATTCTTAGACTATTTCCACAAGAATTGGGTTGTTGGCGATAAGATTCATAAGTAAAAAAAATATTTGTATTGCATCCATGTTTGTCTTCCATAAAAGTGATATATTTAGACTAAATTAATTCTCTTTGCACTTAGGGATGTGGGTGAAAGGTTGTCGGGAGTTTCCTCATGCAAATCAGGAGACCAACAATGCTGTTGAGTCATATCATTGCTATTTGAAAACAAATTTTTTATCTGATAGAAGAAAAAATGTGCTCGTCGGATGGATTGGTTGCTGTATATGCTGCTAACAACCATTGAACCTTGTTATCGGTACAAGGAAATATTGAAAGAATAAGGATTTCTAAACAACTACAAGAAAGAGAAACAACTTGAATCATCAGTGGAAAGAGCAAGAAAAATTATGAATAGTGATTGTTCTCCTCATGAGAGCAACCATGTTACTAGGTAGTCAAACAAATTCAAGATAAGAAAGCACTTTCAGGAAATGGTATCGTGATGATTTATGAACTGTGTTAGTATGAATCTTAATTCCTAAGCATTTAAAAAGACTTCTTTAGCTACAGACAACAAACTAACCCTAACAAATGTAAAATGACTCAACATCTCTGATTTTACGCTAGTGATCAAGACAAATGTCGTAAAATCTAGATCTACATTAGAAGATATCAATTTAAGAGAAAATGCAGATTTACTCCATGCATCCAATAGACAAGACAAGAACATATCAAATGAATTTGTATTACCAAAGAATCGGGAGGAAAACACAAGAGTTGTTCTGGTTCTTCTCACGTGGATGGGTCTGCAAGTCCTCAAAGACTTGCATTTAGAATTCCCTCTTCGATGTGGTAGAAAACCCAAGATAAAAATGGAAAAATATGGCTATGATGGTGGATCGATAGCCAGACCAAAAGTTTAGATCTAATGGGATCTTTAGGCAACAAAAGGTGAAAAATGAATGGGAAAACCCTTCTATTTATAACAAAATATTGAGTTAGTCTAGATATTGGTGCATAATTAAAATATTATTAACCAAATCAAGATCCAACTTTTGTGGAATATTTTATTATATTTGTTGGAGGGAAAAGGAATTTGACTTGGGTCAAATCCCTTTATTTGTAAATAATAAATAAATAAATGATTTATTTATCATTTTAAGGATGTGGTTGAGTAATAATAAATAAATAAATGATTTATTTATCATTTTAAGGATATGGTTGAGTAATAATCAAATAAATAGTGATTTATCTAATTAATTTCCTTGTTTTGGGTTAAATATAACTAGGAATATTAATTAAACTGTTGTTTAACTAATTATTCCTTGAGGAAAGTCAAATAAATATGGATTTATTTAATGTTTTCCCATGGGGTTTCCTGTTTAGACCATAAACAACTTAATAAAGGTGTTTTACTAAGTTATTTTTCATAGTGAATGCGATTTTACTTGGGGTAAAATTGGTCTTACTTGGTGTACTTGGGTCCATCTAATAACAATGGATTACATAACCAAAAAATGGTGTAACAGATTTCCCCCCAGCGTGCGAGCGTTAGGAGCTAATCGTATGACCGAAGGATGTTGTAAGAACTCAATCACTAGACGTCAAAGGGGAAATCAAAGAGAGAGGAGTGTAAGGTAGACCAAAGTGCTGAAAGAAATAGACCCTAAGGAGGCGGCTTGCAGGTGCGACAAGTCTGTTTGGTGAGCGAGTACCTGTTATAGGCGGCGAGGGAGGCATACATATGCCCGCCAAGGAAATAGTATAAACAATAAGGCGTCCAGAAAACCACGGGACGAAATAATATAGGATATGCTGGCATAAACATGAGCCAGATAAATAACATGATAATAAATCCCACATACATATTGTGCCTGGGATAACAGCTACAACTTGTATAATAATATCTGAGTAAATGAGATATAAATGCAACCCACATGCCCCTGAACATAGGAAAGGGCTCTGAAAATCTAACTGATACATGCAAACAAAAAGGCGTTGCAAGCGACTGAGGCCAACATCATCAAATGTATGGATTTGCATCGAAGGCTGTGATGAAGAGGTCATCCAAGTGTGTGGGGGGCTACTTGTAGGGACAAACCCTCATGAGGGTTGAGACATCTCACACACACTCGAGAATCACCGATGTTAGTTGCTGCATCACTGAACCATTGAGTATACGGATCTAGATCATGTTGAAAGGAGCTGGAGCTGAGAAACAATCAAGTCAAAGGGAAATAAGGAGTCCCTTTGCCTGATCTGAGGCACCGAACAAGAGTGGAAGCTGGAAACAAGGTACACCACCTTCTAGACCTGTCTTATGGAATTAATGAGCTGATGTCGATAGAAGGAGGTTCGCCATAGGTGAGTCAATAAGGGATCCTCAACTAGGGCACGAGAGAAAATAGTAGAGTGACTGACAGACTGACACCAATGATGTTGATGAAATGGGGGGGAATGAGTAGCGAACGGACGACTTCCCTTGTTAGAGCATGAAGGGCATGGATGACCTGGCAACGACTGGCACAACATCATGAGGGATAGGGGACAATGGGACTGAAGGCCATAATGTGCGACACGAGAGAGGGACCAAGAAATGAATGATGGAGGACTATAGTAGGATGCAAAGGGACTCGGGATAGACTCCATGAATGAAATGATGACTCAAATCGGATGCTCTAAACAAGGGTGACTCGATGGTGCTGCCACACACAAAAAAGAAGGGGCCAATGGGGATTATGAAAACATGAGTACAAGATGGTAACTCACGAAAAAATTCGACATGAGCGTGGACCAGTATGGAGGCAAAGTGGTGCCCCCAATACGAGTGTTGCAAGTGAAGAAATTCGATTTTGAGGATGGGTGAAGTGATGCTTCATGGAAAATATGTGTTCTGGTGAAAGTATCATCACTAAAAACTAACAGATATATTTTTGAGGGCTTGGTGAGATCTTTCCAATGGTATAGATGGTTCGTCAAACTGAGCTACGGTTTGGCCATAGCATGCGAAAGAAAAATCAGGGGTTTTCTTTTAATAAGGAATTTTCCTTCCAAATTCACTCATTTGCAGGTGGAGCTATGGTGAATGTAGTGGGGTGAGGAGGCCCTAAATCTTGTGGTGATCGTAGCAGACAAACCGACCATTGGAATTTGAGATCTATCAGTTGTAGGTAAGAGGCCTAATCCTACTCTTTCATTTTAATGGGTTGAAAGTTTAGCTTGGGTACCCAAAGCTCATGAACAGGCCAGGTCACGCTTTCTTGAGGTCTGTTCTGCGACCTGGGTAGTAGGTACTGGGCAGAATACTGCTACCTATCCCAGGGAATGACCTACAAAGTGTGACCTATCAGAGAAAGAGGGTTTCAGTGCTGTTATGGGCTAAGATCCGAGATTTTATGGTTGAGGGGCATGGGTGCCCCCAGGCATGTTATGGACATGCCAAAATGTATTTAGAAAACTAGAAATATAAACACATTTTAATGATGTGGTGCGCCACTTATTTTTGTGCATATATGAATCAAATGGACTTTAAGGTTATGGGTTGGCATACATGGTGTTACTATCCCAAAGATAGGATTTGGGGATAATGAACTGATGTTCTTCCAAAAAACCCATAGGTTGGTCAACCACAATGTCTATGAGACTGGGTTGCTGATTTAATATGATGGAATGATGAGGGGTATCATCCCTAGAGTGATCTGAAGTGATATGGGACTCTAAAGGTTCTTCTAAATGTGGAAGAATAATGGGACTAGAGTCGTCACAACTAGATTCACTAGGAGAGTGGTGGAGAGTTGTTTTTCCTGGTCTCTCAAATATGGGTGCCCCCTTACCCAAACATTGGGTGTCAATGTAATGGCCATAAGGTGCACGTGGTTCAAATGCATGAGTTCTATGTAAGGGGGTATAGATAAAGTCAGGAGTGGTGGCTATTTCCATAATGTTGTCATTGTAATAGAAGATGGGGTGACTGATGGAAGAAATACCACCTGAAGTGGCGAAGCTACCTTACTCCTCATCATGAGAGGAGAGGTTCGCATGCACATCGTCACAAGGGGTGACATAAGAGTAAGCAAACAGAGGATCTACTGATGTTGCAACTAGGGAGGTTGCTAAAGGGAGGTCAGGCGAAACATCAGGGGAGTTCTCAATGGGGACTTCCATCGAGGGTATCATGGATGATGATAGATAGCAGATGGAGGACCAAGGCCCCATTTTCTCGAAATCATAAGGGGGAATGTCAATGGGAGCATTTGTGTCCTATGGTGTTTCCGAAGCAAGATGCGAAAATAAGGGAGCGGTTGACTCATTATGCTCAACCTTGAATTGGCGTAAGGCTTCTAAAGAGGAACGATACTCTTTGAGGTGAGGAAAAATGTGAGTGTAGTGGCCATGGAAATCACACAAAGCACAAGGGTGATTTGTGTGCAATGGTTTGAGTTTCAGGATTAAATCGGGTATAGTGACATATACCTCTGGGATATCAGATTCTGGAAACATCTCATTGACGATGGACTTGAGGTGAGGCAACTTCGGACAGGTATGGGTGGCGTGGCCGACAACATCACAAAAAGCACACTGGATGGTATGCTTTGGAGGCCAAAAATGGGTGGGGTTTTGTGGGGTAGCCTTGTCCTTTGAGGCCCCTTGTGAGCTTTGCCCTTCTTACCCGAAGTGGTCGCAATGGGAGGTGGTTCCTGTTGAGGTGACTGAGGTACTGTTGCAGCAGGAGAAGTCATAGGGACTGGTTGAACTGGGGTCAAAGCAAGATAAGGTTTGGGTTGACCAAGTGGGGTAGCGGCTGGAGGATCGAGGTACCAGATGGGAATTCCAAGGGTTAGGTTAGGAAGAGAGCGGGTGACCATAACAGGTACCGTGTACACTCCTGGTGGGGGAGCTAAGAACGATATCTGACTAGAGGGGTAATGACTAGGCGAGAAGGCTCCAAGATGGTTAAGGCCTGGAGGAATCGTTCCAGGAGGATAGAGGGGCTTATGAGTACCAACCAAAGGTGAAGGGACAAGAGAAGAAGGTTTAGAAGGCTGATCAGAGGACATCATGAAAATCTGGTAATCGGGGGAACCAGATGGAAGAGGTTGAGTGGCCGCCTGACCTTCAGGTGGTTGGGTAGCCACAAATCCCTATTGAGGGAAAGGATTAGTAAGCACGACCGATTGACTAGGTGTAGGACTGGGAGGAATGGAAGGGATGGCTTGCTATCCTCTCAATGTTGTTTGAGACTCCCATAGTTGTCACATCTGGGGAAGAAGAGGAAAATCATGTGTATAATGAACATAAACACCACAAAAAGAACAAGACTTGTTCGTACAAATAGGCCTATCCTGCTTGGGCTAAGTGCCTTATTTCTGGTGTGTAGTGTTAGGAGCATTACCTTGATTAGGTCCAGGATTACCAGGGACAACTTGATTTTGAGTGCCTTTCTTCTTCCTTTTTGAGGGAGGAGGATTAGTCGTGCCCTGTTGTGTGTACACCTGCCCTGGAGGGGGCAGTGGTTGCTGTTGCGGGGGTTGAGAAGGCAAGGGAGGAGGAGGTGCTATTGCTAGAGGGGTTGGAGCACCAGGTTGTGGATACAGATAAAAAAGAGGTTGGGTAGCAGTGTGGTAAACAAGAGGTTGGGTAAAAAGAGGAGGCATGTTGTATCCTGGATACGTGCTACCGGGAGGGGGAAAATTGCAGGAGGTGCTAGCCCCTCCCTGAGGAAAAACATAGCCCATGGGAGGTTGAGCATACAGATTAAAGAGAGCTCCAATGATACCATCGGTGGTGTGAGATGCCTCCGGTGCATTGGCACCACCAAGTCTGGGAAGATCAGGTAGAACGGTATAAACATAACCCGAATAAGCATAGATCAGGTCATATTTTAACACTATTTGGAGAGCGGATTCTTCGGTTTGAGGAAAGTGCAATGCGACATATTTTTCGATAGGTGGAAAAATAGATCTAAGGAACCAGTCCATGTAGACACGGTCTTCAAAGGTAGGAGCTCGACATAGGATCTTTCTTCTCCGCCATTCCTGAATATGGTCAGATAGGCGGGTTGCAGACGATTGAAGGAAAGAGGTTAAGAGTTCGGTACCAGTGTCGTAATGAAGGGGAAGCTGGAAATAAGGCAAAAAATCCCAGGCAAGAGTCGCAAAGGTGGTATGAGAGGAAGGGGCCTGATCTACATACCACTTAGAAGCTTCACCTGTAAGCATTCGTTGGAACAACAGAAGAAAAACAGAGTCATCGGTAATGGAATTAGACGAACACCACATGTGGAAAGATAAAAAATGATTTGAAGGATCTTCTCCAGCAAGACCTTCAAACTTTGGGATATCTGAAGGGAGCTTTGTTGGCATGGCAGGCCAACTAGCGTCATGGTGTATAGGGTCGTTTATCAACTGGTCAAAGTCGGGGAGGCTAAGGCCTGCCATGAAGGGGAGCAAGGGTGCAGTCCGGGTAGTGTCCGTTGCGGTCCCACTAGTGGTATTCCCGCCAGGAGGGCGGGGTTACCACCAGCATGAGCTCCTGCACCATACATAGTGAAGGTGTCAGGGGGAGAATCAAAGGAGGAATGAGAATGGGAACCTGAAGGACCAGAAGAAGAGTCGGTGTGCAGACTCGGTGGAGGACTAACTGGAATCCTGTGCGGAGGAGTAAGTATTCCTACTGGTAACTGAGGATGAAGGCCAAGAAGTCTTTGGGATAAATGCCTTGGTGGTGCAATGGTGATGACACAAACACGACACAAAGCAAAAAGAGACCGACAAGGGCAAGGAGGTGTAGGATCAACTGATTACAATGTCGAAACAAGGGCAGAGAGGTGCAAGATCAATTGATTTCAATGTTTTAGAGTCTTTGCTTGGCGGTGTTAACCAAGCCCTTTTTTGCTTAGGGTTTGTGTGTAGAAGTGTGTAAATTTTGATTTTTTAAACCCAGATGTTTGTAGAGAAAAATAAAAAATGTGTTGTATAGCTGCAAATAACCTACAAATAACAGTATGTAAGTCTGCAAAAACAGAAAATAAACAGCTAAGAATGCAATGATCTAAACCTTTGGAGGCGAGCCTCTCAACAACTAGTCTATAAGTGAGTCAAAAAACTAATCAAAACACACTAAAACAGCCGATAGATCTAAGGTCAGAAGGGACAGGGATCTAAAGGAAAAAATCTACTGGAAAGTGCTACAGAAATAGCAATAGATCTGAGGAAAAATTGTTGTAAAAAGAGGTGGCGAAAGGATATCTCCATGAGGGAAACAGAGTGAACCCTAAGGGAAAACCCAAAAAAAGATGAATGAGGAGATTTGGATGGATAACAAGCCGATCTGAAGTGGAACTGAAGGTAAGGTATCAGATCTGAAAAAATGGCTGAAGACTCTGAAATTTTAGACAACCTGCAACAGCAAAAACTCTTCCACAAAAAGTGGAGGGTACTGAAGCCCTAGGGGGATAGGTTACCACTTAGTTGAGTAAAAAAAAACAAGTATAGGTCCAAAACAGGTGGAGACGGAGGTCAGAAAACCCTGAACAGAGGCTCAGACAAACCCAGAAAACTTTCAGAAAAATCCCTGCAAAAAGTCCAGGTTGCAGTTTCTGACCTGTTTTCAGCAGAGGTCGCACTTTTTTGGCTGTAAAGTTTACCTTGGAGGTCCAAGCCGTAGGTTTTGGGCTGAAAAGTGCGACCTGGACTTCTGTCACTCTCGACGGCAGATTTCAGAAAAAGTTGTCATCTCAGGTGCGGCTGATGTCTGTCACCTGCGCAATAGGTTCGAAAACACACGGAAGTCAGAATTTTTATCGTTTTAGGGTTTTACAGGTTAAAAACAACATCAAGAAAAGAAAAAACAAGGTGCTGAAGAGAAATCCTAGGGTTTGAAGTAGCTGGATATGCAAGGATCAAAAAAATGACAGCGGTTGTAATCGCAAACCCGTGTGGAGTCGCCAGTTATTAGTATGAATCTTAATTCCAAGCGTACGAAAAAAGACCACTTTAGCTGCGCATAACAAGCAACCCTAACAGCAGAAATGACTGCTAATATCTTCAGATCTACAGTTAGGTGATCAAGATAAATGCTGCAAAAATCTATATCTATGCATTAGAAGACATTGAACAATAGAAAAGAAAGATTTACTCCATGCATCTAATAGACAAGACAAGAATATATCAAATGAATTTTGTATTAATGGCACCTGGGAGGAAAACACAAGAGGGTGTTCTCGGTTCTCCTCAATGGGATGGGTTCCTGTAAGTCCTCAGCACTTCGGATTTAGAATTCCTCTCTCTTGATGGTGTAGAAAACCCAGACAAAAATGGAAAAATATGGCTACGATGGTGGATCAATAGTCAGACCAAGAGTTGAGATCCAGAGTGATCTTTAGGCAACAAAAGGTGAAAAATGAATGGAAAAACCCTTCTATTTATAACAAAATATTGAGTTAGTCTAGATATTGGTGTATAATTAAAATATTATTAACCAAATCAAGATCCAACTTTTATGGAATATTTTATTATATTTGTTGGAGGGACAAAGAATTTGACTTGGGTCAAATCCTTTATTTGTAAATAATAAATAAATAAATGATTTATTTATCATTTTAAGGATGTGGTTGAGTAATAATAAATAAATAAATGTTCTATTTATCATTTTAAGGATATGGTTGAGCAATAATCAAATAAATAATTATTTATTTGATTATTTAAGGGAGATTTAGTCATATTTAACAAAGAATATTATTTAAGTAATGTTTAAATAATTATTCTTAGAAAATAATAAGACAAATAATGATTTATCTAACACATTTCCTTGTTTTGGGTTAAATATAACCAGGAATATTAATTAAACTGTTGTTTAACTAATTATTCCTTGAGGAAAGTCAAACAAATATGGATTTATTTAATGTTTTCCCATGGGGTTTCCTGTTTAGACCATAAACAACTTAATAAAGGCGTTTTACTAAGTTATTTTTCATAGTGAATGCGATTTTTCTTGGGGTAAAATTGGTCTTACTTGGTGTACTTGGGTCCATATAATAACAATGGATTAGATGACCAAAAAATGGTGTAATAATGTGTGAATGTCCATGGTCTACTCGTGGAAACATTTGCAAGCATGCCATAAAGGTTAATTGGTTGTATTTCCACTCAGATAATCCATATCCATTACTTCATCAGAATGCAGTGGATAGCATATTCAATGACTCTTCTGAGATCAATATAGGCACCCAGAGCCATGATGTAGATGTTGATGCCACTCCTATGGCCATAGATATTGTTGATGTAGATATTGGAGCACTTCATTTGGTAAAATAGGAGTTTTTTAGATATGCACATTTCATTCTAGATAACCCTCCTACTACTTTGGCAAAGGCAAACAAATTTCTTAGTCTAGTTAAAAAAATGTTGGATGAAGCCAACAACTTGCACATTATGGATTTTGAATTCACACATGGGTTGGGTTATCTTGATTCAACTTTGAAGAGGAAGAAGAGTTTCCTTAGCCCTACAAAGAAACAAAGGAGCAAAAAAAACAATGATTTGGGAATTGATTTAAATGTCCATCCATCAGAATATGAACCATTTCAGTTTCAATACCTCAATAGGCGAGGACATCCTCGATAAAATAATGCATTGTATGTGGTTCCAGGTTCGTTTCATGTATTGAATATAGTGATGGTTTTAGCTTTGTGTATTTATTCATCACCATTATTTAACATGTGATATGTTTATTTTTACAGCGATGCAACAATCCATAGCTATGGTGATAAACCAAGACCCAAGGAAGATGCAAGACCATCTAACCTTTCCTTCCATGCCAGGTACATTTGAATGAATGTGCATCTAACTAAATCCTAAATAAGGGAGAAAAATGTGAGATGTGGTAATGCAAATGACAAAAATGATAAATCTAATACAGAAAGACCATCTACTCAACATTTAGGCATTTCTTGTAGTTTTCCCCTCCCACCCACTCAATATAATTTTGTTTGCACATATACCTTGATGTTTGAACAAATTCCATTGTGCTAACAAATGACACTTTGTTAGGTAACTATGGAACGGATAGAGAAGCATCATATTATACAGTGGTTGAACATCCATTGAAGGACTTAAACTCTAGTGGGAATCAATGAGCTAGGCACAAACAATAGGTATGTACTTTCCAAAGAGTGTATGCATGTAATTTATTAAGTGATGACCCAATTAAATGCATAGGTAATTTTTATATGGTTCTTTCATTTATTTGTTTTGAGAGGTAAAATAGTCTTAATATGGTCACATGTTTAGTGTAGTTTGAATAATTATCAAAGTTAATGGTATTTGTAGCATCTCTATTTTATATATTTTTTTGTTTTAAATTGTATACTTTGTGTAATTCCTACAACAATTTTGCAGGTTTTTAATTTTTTCCAATGGGTGGGATCTTTTTTGCATTTCATCTTCCAGTAAGAAACTAACTTGAGTAATTTCTATTCTCTACTCTACACCATTCTTGTTCCAAAAAATGAATTGTTTTAGCATATCTTGACTTATTTTTTTGCTTCTCAACATCCATATGGGTTACAATGTGTTGTGTTGTGCATGAATGGTAGAAGAAAATTTTCAGTTGTAGCAATTTTTTCTTAATGGATTAGGTAGCTTCTCTGTATATATGTTGGATTCATTTGTGTATCATCACATTTCGAGAGCCCTTAGGGTCTGATTTTCGCACTATAAATATCCATAAATTTGCCAAGAATTTTGACTATAATTGTGATTTCCCCTCAAACATGATTTCTGGTACCTTAAAAGGCCTTCAATTTGTGTTGAACGTGGATTACAACTATTGGCGATGCTCAAATATGGATGTGGGAATTTACAAGGCCTTTAATATTTGGTTAATCATGTGCATTAATCTTGGGGTTAAAACTTAAATTTTCTTTGATTATTGAGAAATTATTGAATTTGGTCAAGTGAGGAGAATATTGCTTCATGATAGCCATCAAAATCTAGTTTTGGTGTTTATATTGTTAAAAATCAAGTGGTGGGGTGATGAAATTTAGTATAAATTGTTTTATGATTACACAAAACAAATGGGCATATAGATTTGTGCTTAGAAACTCTTTGAGCGAGTTTCACATAACTCCTGAAAAACATTACAACAACAATGAAGATGGGTTTCATCCAGAATAATACTAAAGGGATACCTAGATGTGGATAAACAAAGAAGGAAGCTTCATTAGATTTTGAGCTTCTCTTGGAAAATCTCATTGGGAGAACCAAGGGATGATTCCTATAATTTGTGCATGATATCTCTTGTAAACCAATTGATGTAGACCAGTAAGCCTAATCTAGGGGATTAAACTAGTTATGTGCTCATAATATCCAAATTCCCAACAAGTGACAACTGGTTGAGATAACCCCTAGGGCTTTTGGTGGAGCTACTTGTAAGTAGTAGTGCTGTAATTTGTAGCAGATTGAATGAGCTAGAATTGGCTTGGGTCCTTCAAAGTGTAAATTTTTTTTACATACTTTTCCATGAAAATAAGTTTGGCACTTGCGGCCTCACCTGATAAAGATCTAGAGATAGATCATAGTAATAATTCATGTCTTTTTAAGTTGTTTCATGCACACTCAAAATATATCATTTATGCTACTAATCTGTAGCAACCTAAATCTGAAGTTGTTTCAGTATTATCATTATTTCAATCCAGTGGAGTCTTTGCATGAAAAAAAAATATTAATTTCAATGCCAACGTGGAATTTATAAAAGGGCAACTATATAAGCTGGAAATTATAGGTGAGTAGGGTGTTTTACTTATAGTCATGGAGAAAGTTTGGCTTACTATAGTTGATAGCTTGATAGTTTCCTTTCACTTAGGAATGGTTGTCATATAATGTTGTGGGTTCATTCAATCAGATTGTATCCATGAAAATGAATGAGGCTGGAATCATATTTGAAATTGAGATTTACACGGTTCACTTGGTGAACCTGAACATGCTAAGAAATGAGATATTTTTGTGCTAATCATGTCTAGTGTCCATTTTACAAGTCCAATGTGAATGCAATTCCCTTGTTTATTGTAAAATTGTCTTGAAAGAGGGACCTCAATTAAAATATGAGGCCCAAATTCAACGAAAACTGTATATAATTTTCCTTATGAGTAAGGAACCTATGATGGGGTCAAATAGAATTTTCCTTTGTGAAGGGTGTCTAACTGTGTATTGAATATTTCATAGGGATTTTAATGCTAATTGTCCATTCATTAGTGATTTTTCTATTGCTAGTAGATTGCCAAATTGTATATATGTCCATGGGAATTGGGTCTTAAGTTTTAACCATTATGTAGAGGGATCAATGTTTGAATTAATATCTTGAATTCATTCTTATTATGATTGGATTTTTTTCTCAGAGGTCATTTGATATCAGAAAAGAGTAGTTTCACAATATGCTATTCATGTATTTTGTTCTAATCCGTGTCTTATTGTTTATACATGACAGGTACTGTGGCTAAAGATATGTTTCACTGGTTCCAAGTTTGCATCAAGATGATACAGTAACCCACTATAAAATGGGAATGGCTGGAACTTTGATCACTTGCCTTGAAATATCAATGCCTTTAGGATCAGATATATGGGCTTAAGCTGAATCATATATTGTTTGTTGTATATTAAGCATAGAACATGTTCTCACCCTAGTTTGGGCACATGAAAATAGATGTTTTAGACCTTCCAGATATGATCAGGGGTTGTAGGGGCTGACGTTTGGCAAACTCAAGGCCTTACATGTATCAATATTCAAACTGGATAGATATTGGAGATTGTGTATTTTTTTCGCTTTACAATTATTTTTAGAAAATGTAAATATGACACCTTTCATTTCTGGTTATAAAATTCGTAGATTCATTCTTACTTATAGTTATGAAATACATGAGTATATACAACCTGCAGTGGATATTGATGTTAGATGAAAAGTAGTTGTGTTTTCTCCCCATGAAAATGTATAACTTTTTTTCATGTATATTATTGATATTTTTTCTATCCTGGTTCAAAATTTGGCTGGATGAATGGAAATTAAATGGGAAAATGTGTTCCAACATGAAATTTTACGTATTTTCTTATAGGATTTGTTGTATAATGTTAAAATGAAATTTTCCCAATCATATTTTCTTGGCCATATTTTATGATTCATTGCAATATTTCTAATATCTTTGTTTCATAGAAATGTTTAATATTGTGGGTCATGAGTAGCTATATTTTTCATTGATTTAGACAGTGAAAGCATAATCCTTCAATGTTTCCACAATATTCCATTTGGATAATGGTAGTCTAATCTAGTCTAAATATTTTACGTTTTGGTGTATATTTTGGTTATATTTTTTTGGTAAATTTGTTGAAATTTGATAAGCATTCGTTGGAATCACAAGTTTGAGTTGTAAAATCTGCATAATCTTAAGTGTGTGAGGGAGAGGATTTTCAGAGTGCAGAATTCATTTATCTATTCAAAAACACATTTTAAATAATACAAAATCATAATCTTACCAAAAATTGTAACACTGAGAAGGAGAAGATTGTAAAGTAAAGAGTGGAAAATTGGATAACATTTCGCATCTGTTTATGTAATTTTTTGTGATATTAAAAAAATTATAATGTAAACTAATCTGCATTTTTTTTCCATAATCTTATCTCTAAATTTACATAAGAAAATGAGTAATTATGAACCTTGGTTGTTAAATAATAACCAATGATGTGAGGATCTATATTCATAACCATGCACTGCATAAATCCAAGCCTGGGATCATCAGATTTATTTTAATCCATCACCTTTGCATAAATACATCTGAGTAGGGGATCTGAGGGTCTATTCCCAAGGATCTATGAAGATTTATCAAGCACCCAGGATCGAGGTTTCCAGGTTTCAAAAGAGACACAGACTTTTGACCTGTGAATATTTATCAAGCACTGAGGATCTAGGTTTCATAAAAGACAAACTTTTGATTAATCAAAATATAAGGTTTTAAAGGGACATGAGAATCTTGATTCTAAAAATCTGGTTTTGAGTTTTGCATTATTCACTTAAAACATTTATAACTCACGAGATTAAGTGCCTTCATCCATCCCTTTTTTTAATTTAGTTTTTAATGATTTTACACAAATGATTAACACATTTGCATTTCATTGGCTTCATTATTTTCATTGATTTTAGGGTATTGTGTGTTGAAGTAGGAAGTAGTGTTCTATATCTGTGTTTCAATAGATATTGTTGTAGCCGCAATCAGATGGAGTCCATTAATGTCTTAAGCATGTTGGTATTGCTGATTATTCTTGCAGTACAATGCAATGCTAGAGTTTGGCCTTACAACCACATGGAACATGAAAGTCATGGGTTTGCCACATAAGAAGAAAAGGCTATTTAGATCGTTGATCATAGGAAAATGATTCCCAACATTCAGAATGCTATTAGTGGCAATGCAGGAGTATGTCCATCAAAGACCTTTAGGCTTACTTTCAGTTTGCTTACTAAGGGGTCCCCTATTCCCCCATCTGGCCTTTCCATAGGCCACAATAATATTCCAACAAGATCCCATCTTGACAGTTCGAACTCCAATCCTTAAGCAATCATTTTTGCAGGGCTGAGATGTAAGACATAGCAGAGGGACCCATTTATTCATCTCAGAGATTAGTCCTCTCAGAAATCAAGGATGTGCAAATACCTTGGATCTATCTTTTAGTATTTCAATTTCTCTGGTACTTCAATATTCATGATCTACAAACCAAATTAAGAGCAACAACCTGATAATTACTAATTAGAGACAGTTCTGGACCCTGCAACTTATTGCGACAGTTGTCAAGGAGTTATTTAAGGATATTAGATTGACACACAACTACACAGTTCAGGTTTTAGACGGATTACATGTGCTAATTGTGTGATATTCATGCCATGTTACAAGGAGATTCAAGTAGATTTGGGTATTTACATATATGGGCTCAGGTTTCTTATTTGTATACTCCTTATATACAGTCCATATATATATATATATATATATTTAGGTACTTTCCATGCTCCTGAGCACTAATAAGGCATTAAAATACCCATTTTTGTATACGTTAGGAGCCCAATTTCAGCATTTTAAATATTGTCCACTTGGTTCATATACCCATTTTTGTATATGTCAAAAACCCAATTTCAACTTTATAAATTATGTCCAGTTGCTTCATTGATTATGTATTGATTCAATCATGTGGCTCAATGTCTGTAATTCTTGTATGATATCAACATGATTATTCAAAGTTTTCTAACTAAAATTTTGCCATAATTGTGGTGAACTTGCAGTCCAAATCTATAATTAATTCATCATAATTTCCATGTCATTTTTATCCAATTATGATATAATTATGATGTGAAGAATAGTTTGTAATAACCAAATTTATCTATTTGTCTGATGGAAAGGTCAGGTTGTTCAAAATAAAAAGAGAACAGAAGCATTGAACCGCTGACCAATGTTTGTTTGGAAATAAAAATATGACCAAATCCAATGCAAACTGGAATGGCCATTTATTCTCCAGGGTCTCAATTTCGCTGTATAAAATGTCTTGTAAATCTACAAACAACCTTCTCAATTTCTTATTGTTTTGAGATGATTATCCACTTTTGTTGGGTTATTATATTTAACATTAAAAAAAAAAAACACCTTATCATTTAATAACCGTTCCATTTCATGACAAAAATTAAATAAAATAATCCACTCACAAAGTAACAACAGAGAAATAGGCACGACATTTAGGAAATACAACAATCCTACAATCATAACATCTTACATTCATACAAGACATCTCCACCAAACATGTTGGATCTTAAACCTCCAAGTTCCGGTCAATTTCTGTGCAAGCTATGCTTATTTTTATATTTGTCCTTTAGTTGTGAGTTTGAAATGTGTTTGCAGTGTTTTACATCTGGTCTTGAATTTTACTATTTTCATTTTTTTCTAGAAACTTTGTTGCATATTAACTGAATGATCTTTGGACCAACAAAATACATTGTTAATGTGTAATCTGTTAAGACATCTCCACCAAACATGTTGGATCTTA
Organism: Pinus albicaulis; assembly: GCA_034641835.2. Lineage (NCBI taxonomy): Eukaryota > Viridiplantae > Streptophyta > Pinopsida > Pinales > Pinaceae > Pinus > Pinus albicaulis. The sequence goes on along the minus strand of CM076579.1, from coordinate 330,204,387 downwards.
AACCTCCAAGTTCCGGTCAATTTCTGTGCAAGCTATGCTTATTTTTATATTTGTCCTTTAGTTGTGAGTTTGAAATGTGTTTGCAGTGTTTTACATCTGGTCTTGAATTTTACTATTTTCATTTTTTTCTAGAAACTTTGTTGCATATTAACTGAATGATCTTTGGACCAACAAAATACATTGTTAATGTGTAATCTGTTAAATTCAAATATATCCCAAACGGAGACATAGAAGACCAGAAATTGGTTGTCTACGTGTTGAAGATGAAGGATGTGATACCTGCGCTTAATTATGATAATCTCAGTTTATTTTTTCCATAGTTGGAGATTTTAATGCAATTACCAATAATTTGAAAATACTTCACCTGCTCCCAGATTCTGTTTGGTATATATTTTTTAACTTAGGGAAAGTATTGAAAACTAGTGTCTCTAAATAAACTAATATCTTCCTTTTAGAGGTTATTGTGTAACTTTGTTATTAAAAGATTTTATAAGTGGTTTAAAGATTAGCATTATATATGACACATACATACTAGCCAGTTTGAAGAGGAATTTGTTTAGTAGAATTATACTCAAATTTTCAAATAATGCCAGTCGTAGCAAAGATACCAAAATTTAGCTTTTTTGCAGACTAGTATGCCTTGCAAGGAATACTATGCACTTGTTGTTATGTGATGTTTATACTAATTTAAATTTACTTTTGCAGAATTATTATTATGTTAAAGCAGGATTTCAGTGGCAGCTTAGGCATATAGGACCACTCATTATTTTATCCAAATTCCTGAAATTTATAATGAAGAGGAATGATAAAAGTTGCAGTGTGATGTTTCAATACTATATGTATATATTTATGTATATTAATTATGCCTGGTGGGTTAGCTTGAGTTGTTGAGTGCTATGAATTACAAACAAAAAGTTGTGGTATCAAGTCCATGGGGGCTGTCTCTGTGAACATTGTGGGTTGTTTCTGTGAACATTGTGGGGTTGGTTTGCCAAAATTTGCAACTGGCTGGTTTATCCAGGTTATCCAAATCCAATGTCTTGGTAAACTTATTTTTGGTATAATTGTATGCATAATTGCTTTGAGGAACAGTGCATTCTACATGCAGGGTGCGGTTAGGGTGGTAGTGGAGTGATGATGCATGTGCAGGGAAACATTGCATTGAATAACACTATAAGCATATCTCGAATTCACACAAATGGGAAATGTAGTTGGAATGGAAGATATTTAAGTTTTGCAACATTAAGGTGCATATCAAACCTTGGTTTTAGATGTGTCTGCATTAGTTGTAAATAATTTTAGGATCGTTTAACACATGCAGAGAATTCAATGGGATATGAAATGAATTTCTTTTCCATCTTGTCAATTCAAGATCCCTTTAATTAAATTCAGTCATGCATGACATTCCAAGATAAATAACTGGATCTTGTTCTATCTATAGTAGTGGCTTCTGATTTGCCTTAAATATTTCCATTATATATGACACATACATAGTAACTTATGAGGTGTAGATCTATTGGTTTGTGTGGGGTTTAGTCCCGATCTCGTCACTTGCTCAAGTCTTATTGGGAAGGGTTGAGGGTGCTAGCCACATGTTAAGGATAAAGATATCCCATGGGGTGTCTAGGTTTGACTGAGTCTCACACGATCCTGGTGAAAACATGTTGGAGGCAAGAAAATTGTTCTACCATCGAACATTGGGGTTGGCCCTGCCCTACACTCAGCATAACTGGAAATAGTAATAATAATAATAATATGACACATACATAGTAGCTATTCTAAAGTTGCAATTGTTCAATTTAATTTGGTAAAAATGGACTCAAAATTTCAAATAATGGCAGCCATAGCAAAGAGATCAAAATTTATCTTGATTTACTGGATTGTAGTGGTCATTCCTTAGTGGCCTTTATTCATTTGAGATCTCTACATAAACTTGAATTGGCCTTAGCTCGGGCAACTTTAGGGGTACATGCAACTTTTTTATAGACTGGTAGGCCTTGTAAGGGATAGTGTGCACTAGCTGTTATCCAAGTGGATATTGGTGGCCACCCACCTATTCCATTTGGAACCCCACCATCGGTTTTTTTAGTTTTTCACTTTCAGCACAACTTACTATTTTTAGAAGGTTTTTGGATCCTGAACTTTCGGAGCCGTTTTGAGGCCCTAATGATCCAAGGGGATATTGGTGGCCACCCACCTATTCTATTTGAAACCCCACCATCAGTTCTTTCAGTTTTTCAGTTTCAGCACAACTTACTATTTTTAGTAGTTTTTTGGGTCCTGAACTTTCAGAGCCGTTTTGAAGCCCTAAACGATTTTTTTTGGGAATCCCGGGAGCATTATGGGTTTCTAAATTGATATTGCTCACTCAAAAGTTGTATTCCTCGGATGGATCTTTCTAACGAGGTATTGTGCACACCAAACGGAGATCGTATGCTAAAGTTATGTCCCCGGGAAGATTCATGTACCAATTTACCCAAACGGGGCCCACAGTTTTGGCGCTTCATCTCATAGGGTTAGGTTTTTGGGTGTTTAGGGTTTTTCATTGTTTATCAACAATAAATAGGCCTTCGAGCATCATTTTAACACAGTTCAGAGGCCTGTAGCCACCACATATCTTCTCAAAGATACGCTACCAGTGCCCTAGCTAGTTTATTTCCATTATGTGTGTAAGCATATTTTTGTTATTTGATATTAATGAAATGAAATATTATTTATGTTGCATCTATGTGTTTATGTTTATTTCTGTGTATTACTGTGTTCTTGCATAAATTTTGATAAGTGGTATCAGAGCGGTCTGCTCTTTCTCTTTTTTTCTTTGCATGTCCCCAACAACGTTAGCGTATAAGGAGTTAGGGCTCGATCTGGTTGAACCCTTGCAATATCAACTTCACAAACCTCGAAAACCTCCCATGGTGAAAGAAAAGAGAGAAGAAGGAGCAGGAGATCCTATCAAAATATTGCTCGAGGAGGCCCTCGAGAAACAGAGGAATGCGATGATGGATAACTTTTCTCAGATTCTTCAACGACTGCCCACCGACGACACATCTACATCCGGAAACCACTCTAGTGGCGCCTCTCCTTTCAAGGTACAAGTCAACTTTGACATTCCTATATTTAAAGGTCAGATATATGCAGAAGTTGTAGATAGATGGTTGAATTTGGTGGAAGGGTATTTCTAGGTCCGTGATTTCTCCGACTGAGAAAATATTATTTTTCCACTCCTAATCCGATCCCCATGTCAAAGACTGGTGGGAAACCTACTGCAAGCAAAAATGACGAGAGGGAACCCTCTCTGTTCTCGCCTGTACCCACTTGGAATTCATTCCGAGATGGCATCAAGGACGATATTACCTTGTGGGGAGTGTTACACCAATTTTTTGTCATCTAACCTATTACTATTAGATGGACCAAAGTACACCATGTAAGACCAATTTTACCCTAAGTAAAATTGCTTTCACTATGAAAAATAACTTAGTAATCCTTAATTTATTAAGTTGTTTATGGTCTAAATAGGAAACCTCATGAGGAAATATTGAATAAATCCATATTTGTATGATTCTCCTCAAGGAATAATTAATTAAACAATAGTTTATTTAATATTCCTGGTCATATTTAACCCAAAATAGGAGAATTAATTATATAAATCACTATTTGTCTTATTATTTTCTAGGAATAATTATTTAAAAATTATTTAAATAATATTCCTTGTTAAATTTGACTAAACCATTTATAAATAATTGAATAAATCACTATTTATTTAATTATGGAGTTGTCTTTAGTGCAACTTTTTGAAGTTTCAAGTGCCGGAATCTGGTGAAAATTTTTGAGGTAAAATTTTGGTTTTTGTTATTCAAACTAGTTTTTTGACTCTATATATGGATTCATCACCCTCAAAAACCTCTAGGGCACTTCGATTATGCAAAGTTAGCAATCAAACTTCTCTTTTCAATAAATTCCTGCCGGAATTTAGAGAAATTACTTCGTAAAAAGTCACTGTAAAAGCCTTCAAAAAGTCGCACTAAAGACTACTCGTTTAATTATTACTCAATCACACTTTTAAAATAATAAATAAATCATTATTTATTTATTATTTACAAATAAAGGGATTTGACCAGGTTCAAATTCTTTTTTCCTCCAACAAATATAATAAAATATTCCATAAAAGTTGGATCTAGATTTGGTTAATAATATTTTAACTATGCACCAATATCTAGACTAACTCAATATTTTGTTATAAATAGAAGGGTTTTTCAATTCACTCACTACCTTTTGTTGCCTAAAGATCACACTGGATCTATACTTTTGGTCTAACTTTGATACTCCATCATTGTCATATTTTTATATCTTTTCGCTTGTGAACTCCCTTTGAGTTCCATTTTTTTCTGGATTTTCTACACCATCAAGAGAGAGAGATCTTAGATTTGAAGCATTGAGGACATAGAAGAACCCATCCCATTGAGGGTGACAGGTAACATCTTTCTATGTTCCCTTCCCAGGTGTCATAAATACAAAAACTCCTTAAAAATATTCTTGTCTTGTCTATTGTATGCATGGAGCAAATCTTGCTTTTATTTATTGCTTAATGTCTTTAACTACATAGATCTGGATTTTGTAGCATTTGTCTTGGTAAACTAACTGCAGATCTAAAGAAATTGGCAGCCATTTTTGATGTTAGGGTTGTTTGTTATGCACATCTAAAGTGAGCTTTTTTCGTACGCTTGCGATTAGAATTCACACTAACAACTAGTGTATCCACAAGGTTTTATGATTACAACTGGTGTCGTTTTTTAGATCCCTGCATGACCAACTACTTCAAACCCTAGGGTTTTTCTTCAGCTTCTTGTTTTGGTTTCCTTGATGTTTTTTTAACCTTTAAAACCCTAAAATAGTAAAAATTCTAACTTTCATGTGTTTTTGAACCTATTGCGCAGGTGACAGATATCAGTCGCAGTTGAGATGACACTTATTTCTGAAACCTGCTCCTGAGAGTGCCGGAAGTGCACGTCACACTTTTTAGGCCAAAACCTGCGACCTCAACCTTCAGGACGCAGCCTCAAACCTGTGACCTCTACAAAAATTAGGTCAGAAACTGCGACCTGTACTTTTTTCTGGATTTGTTCTGTGATTTTTCTGGGTTTGTCTAGGCTACTGTTCAGGGTTGTCTGACCTCCGTCTCCACCCATTTTGGACCTGTACTTTCTTTGTTTTACTCGTCAAAGTAGGAACCTAGCCTCCTAGGGCTTCAGTACACTTCCACCTTTCTTGGAGGAGTTAGCCGAAGTAGGTCATCTGAGATTTCAGTGTGTTCAACCATTTTTCAGATCTGATCTTGTACCTTCAGATCCATTTCAGATTGGTTATTCATCCATCCAAAACACCTCTTTTCAGTTTTGTTTGGTCCTCCTCTAGGGTCCCCTTTGTTTCCCTTCAGGTTGTAGCCTTTTGCCACCTCATTTGTAGCACTTTTCCCTCTGGTTTTTTGTTGTTTTCTACACATATTTCCAACAGATCTGACCTTTAGATCATTGTCCCTCTTGACTTTAGATCCATTGGCTATTTTTGTGTGTTTTGACTATATTTTTTCCCACCCATAGACTAGTTGTTGGGAAGCCCGCCTCCTTGGGTTTAGATTGATGCGTCTTTAGCTGTTTATTCTGTTATATTCAGTTTAATTTACTATTATTTGTAGATTTATTTACGGTTATACAACACACTTTTTTTGTTTCTCTCCACACGTCTAGGTTTAAAAATTAAAATTAATACACTTAACACACACACCCTAAGTGAAGAGCGCCTGGTTTACACTGCCAGGCCAAGACTATAACATTATAATAATTTTTTCCTGCACCTCCTTTCCCGTTTTGGTCTCTCTTCCTTTTGTGATCCATGTTTATTCTTCCATTATTACGCCCCCAAGGCGTTTATCCCGGAGACTTCTTGGCCTTCATCCTCAGTTTTCGTTAGGAAGACTTACTCCTCTGTGTAGGATTAAAGTTAGTCCTCCACCGAGTCCCCATTCTAACTCCGCTTCTGTTTCACTGAGTTTCCCTTCCAGTTCTATCCCCGGTTCTCCCCCTATCACCTTCACCATGTATGGTTCAGGAAACGTTGGTGGTAGCCCCGACCCTAATGCTGGGAATACTACTACTGGGACCATAACAAGAACTATCCTGGCTGCTCCCTTTCTTCCTTATATGGCAGGTCTCAATTTTCCCAATTTTAACCAGTTGATAAATGACCCCATACACAATGATCTTGGTTGGCCTGTTATGCCAACCAAGCTCCCTTCCGACATCCCCAAGTTTGAAGGTCTTGCTGGAGAAGATCCTACAAACCATGTTCGATCTTTCCACATATGGTGTTCATCTAACTGCATCACCGATGACTCTGTCCATCTTCGGTTGTTCCAACGTACGCTTACTGGAGAAGCTTCTAAGTGGTATGTTGACCAGGCCTCCTCCTCTCATACTACTTTTGCGACTCTTGCCTCGGCTTTTTTGTCTTACTTCCAGCTTCCCCTTCATTATGACATTGGTACTGAACTTTTGACCTATTTCCATCAATCGTCTGCGACCCACCTATCCGATCATGTCCAAGAATGGCAGAGAAGAAAGAGCCTATTTCGGGCCCCTACCTTTGAATGTTGTGTCTACAATGACTAGTTTCTCAGATCCCTTTTTCCTTCTATCGGAAAAGATGTTGCATCTCATTTTCCTCAAACCGAAGAAGCTGCTCTACAAATTACGTTAAAATATGACCTGATCTACGCACAATATGGTTATGTTTATACCGTCTTACTTGATCTCCCTAGATCCGATGGTGCCAACACACCAAGGACATCCCATGCCACCGAAGGTATCATTGGAGCCCTTTATCATCTGTATACTCATCCTCCCATGGGTTTTGGTTTCCCTCAAGGAGGGGCCAGCTCCTCCAGCACTTTTCCCCCTCTCAGTAGCATGTATCTAGGATACGACATGCCTCCTCCTTTTTCCCAACCTGTTTACCACAATGTTGCCCAACCTCCTTATTATTAGTATTCGCGGCTTGATACTACATCTCCTCCATCATTAGCACCCCTACCTCCCTTACCTTCTCAACCCCCGCAACAGCAGCCACCACCCCCCCAGGGGTAAGTGTATGCACATTAGGGCGTGACTAATCCTCCTACTTCCAAAAAGAAGAGGAAAGGCAACCAAAATCAATCTGCCCCAGGTAATATAGGACCTAATCCCCAAGGGAATGCACCTAACACTGCTAACCAGCAACAAGGCACTCAGCCCAAGCACGACAGGCCTATTCGCACGAATAAGGCTTGTTATTGTTGCGGTGTCAATGGTCACTACACCCACGATTGTCAAATTTTACCTCAGATGCGTTAGATGTGGGAGACTCAAGCAGCATCGCGAGGAAATCAGCCTCCCCTTCTGTTCCTCCCAATGCTGCACCTATCCAGTCGGTTGTGTTTACCAATCCCTTCCCCCAATAAGGATTTGTGGCCACCCAACCCCCTGAAGGTCAGGCGGCCACTCAACCTCCTCCATTTGGTACCTCTGATTACCAGATTCTCATGGTGAACTTTGACCAATCCATTACCATTGACCTCAACCTTCAGACTCAGTCTTGTTAGTTCAACAAGCCTCTCGCTACGTCTGCCCTTGAGTCCCAATCTTTAGGTTCCACAGAGCCTCTTTCGACAACCAATGGTCCTTTATGGATCCCTCAGCCTAAGGCAGAGGTTCCAACAAGATACCCAAGGGACCATTATGCTCAAATGCTGCTTCTGGAAAAGTTTCCCATTCGTATAGTATAGTAGATGATTTGGCGCAATCTCATGCTTCCATCTCAATGCTGGAAATCCTCCAGTCATTCCCCTCATAACAAAAAGCTCTAATAATTTATATGGACACTATGGATATTTTAGATGATCGTTTGATCGTCTTCGATGTTAACCGGTCAGAACATCCTCCCCTTCTTGTTTTCGTCGCCTTCCAAATCCCCGTCAAGATTCAGAATGCCAACATCTCCCATTATATCATTGATGAGGGGGCATCCACCTGTGTGATGTCCGCTTTTGTTTGGAAGCAACTCAGATCTCCTGAGTCGGCCCCTTACACTATCACCCTCCAAGCGTGGGATGGCCACTCCTCCCAGCCCATTGGCATGTTCTGCAATTGTCCTATTATTCTTGCGGGAAAGACTATTTGCGTTGACATAAAATTCATTGATGCCCCCTTAGATTACAACATTCTATTGGGTCGTAGCTACACTTATGTGATGTTTTTTGTCCCATCTGCTGTTCACCGTAAGATGTGATTTAATCACAATGGAAAGATAGTAACCATTGACCATTTGACATATTACAAACTGAAGTCTCAGACCTCGCCTGAGTCCATCATCTCTTTGGTGGCCAAGAAGAAAATAGTCGAACCTTTGACCAGTGTCTCACCCTGAGTCTAAAAAGATTCCTCTTTGCCTTGTTCTTTCCCTGGTCTTCCTCCTCCTGTCTCTGATACCATCTCATCGAACATTTGCATGATGCAATTGTCCCGGTCTGACCTCAAGCGGCCCGCTTCGACTAGTCAGCAGCCTTGCCCTTTGCAACCTGCTCCTAGCAGTTTGACTCAGCCTTCAGGACCCCCTCCTCAAGGCCCCTCATCTGCAACTAGTATCCATGAGCCTCTCTACCCTCCCAGCACGGTTCCTCCTGGCCTTAACCATCTCGGAGCTGTCCCTCCTGGCCATTACTCCTCCGGTCAGATACCGTTCCTAGCTCCCCCTCCTGGATTATTTTCGGTATCTATTATGGCTACCTTATCCCTTCCTAACCTAGCCCTAGGGATCCCAGTCTGGTACATTTATCCCCTAGTCACCATCATGCCTGGTCAGCCCAAACCTTACCTTGCTTTGACCCTGGTTCAACCAGTCCCCATGACCCCTCCCCTTGCTTCTATGCCTCAGCCACCTCAACAAGAACCCACTCCTATTGTGACAAATTCGGGAGAGAGGGAAAAATATCGCAAGAAGGCACCTAAAGACAAGGTCTGCCTATCAAACCCCACTCCTCCTCAGCCTCCAAAGCGTAACCCCCCTCGTGTGCTTTGTTTGATGTTGTCGGTCATGCCATCCATCATTGTCCTAAATTTCCTCGTATCAAAACCATGGTTAATGTTGTGTTCCCTGAGTCTAAGGTCCCGGAAACCTATTTTCTTTCCTCGACTACAACCAAGAACCCCAAGACTATCCACACCAACCAGCCCTGTGCTTTGTGTGATCTCCATGGCCATTATACCCACTGTTTTCCCAACCTCACGCATTACCATGCCTCTTTGGAGGTAGTTTGAGAGTACGAGATTGAGCAAAACTAGTCCGCCTCTCCCGTCCTTGTGCAGTACGCTTCAGGCCAACTTGAGGATTTACCCATTCCCATTGACGTTCCCCCTCCTGATGTCGAGAGGAAGGAGCCCTCAGCAACCATCCTCTACCTATCATCATTCATGAGATCCACGGTGGAAGCTCCCTCTGAGACTTCCCCTTATGTTTCGCTAGACCTCCCTTAAGCGATCACCCTGGGCTCAACATTAGTGGATCCCTTATCTGCTTTTTCTTTTGTCATCCCCCATGACGATGCACATGTGAACCTTTATTCTCATGATGATGAGTTAGGTAGCTTTTCCGCGACATGTGGTTACCCTTCCACCTGTCACCCCATATTTTACTGTGATGACGACATCATGGAAGCATTTCCCACCCCTGACTTCATCTTCCCTCCCATAAGCGAAATGGCACCATCCATTTCTATGGTGAATTTCACGACCTGAGCACAAGCTGCCCCCAAGGCAACTCCCACACACCACCTACCTGTTAGTGTGTGGGTGGTAGACATCCTACCCATAGCACTCCCTCTAGCAGTGTTTTTTTGATTTCTACTTTGCGTTTGGGTTGCCAGCATTGTTCATCATCCTCTCATTTTTTGTCTTGCAGCTCCTTTCATATGGAACCCCCCCCCCCCGTCGACACCTTATATCTGTTATGCCGATGGTGCAAGTCGCTACTCCCAGAATCTAGCCTCGACAGGTTGGGCCATTTTTACCCCCTTACATTCGCTCATTCTCTCAAACGGTGTATGCATTGGTACTTCCACCAATAACTGGACCAAATATGGTGCAATGTGAGGTTTATTAGTCGACGCCCTTTCCCATCACATCCTCCACCTTAATGTTCATTTAGATTCCCTACTTCTTGTCATGCAATTGAATGGTGTGTATCATGTGCATAATCCTATCATTTTTAGAAGTTATTTATGAGTGAAGATTTTGATGCATGAATTTGAAATCATTACATTCAGTCATGTAATTAGAACACAGAATCACTATGTAGATAACATTTCAAACAATATTCTAGATTTGCACTTAGCACACGCATTTAACACAAGACAATAACACAAATCATAAAAAATGATGCATATCCATTATATGTGTCATACAAAATGTTTTCAAGTGCATCCACTCTGATACATTTGACATGCCCATAGCATGTTACAAAAAATCAAAACTGGGGGCACCAAATGCCCCTACACCTAATCACTATCTAGAGGATCTCGAGCCAATGACTCTGCTCTGGCAGCTCGTAGATCGCGCATCCCCTGTCTGACCATCGCCATGCACCGCATGACCCCTGGCTACTCCAAGGGTAGACCAATACATGGCTCTATGTACTGGTCATCCAAGTCTTGCCAGCCGCGCTCTAAAACACCGGTCAGAAGCCTCTCACATCTACGATGGATGTCCTCCAAGAGGGTGTAACACCCCTAGTTTTATGTTCTTTCAAAATTTAAACATTTGAACTTTAATCCAAAGGGGAGTGGACCCTAATGGATAAGTATTTTGTGGATGTAATTAAATATTTTATTATAAAAAATAAACAAAATAATTCTGTGCATATTGACCAAATGAGAATTATGAGATCACTTGCTAAATCCATGAGGATGGAAAGAGGCAAATACTTTCCCCAAAAATCTTTCAAAAATCCTTGAAAGAATTTATTTCCAAATTAGATTTTGAGGAAAATCTAGTTTCCCCAATGATGTGGAGAGTAGTTGGGAAGAGGTAAAAAGCTGGGAAAAGCAGAAAGCAGCTTTAAAAGTCCCTAAATAAGGGAAGCCTAGGCAAACAAGAAGAAAAGCATCCTGTAATTCTGGATGCAGAATTAGAAACATGCTTTGGGGAGAAAAAACTTAAATAAGCTATTCCTGAACAGATTAGTGGTTGGTTTGTTCTAGGAGATGATCTCAGCTCGGGGGTGAGTTCTGGAGGACAGAAGAACTCTACGGTTGGGAGGTTGGTCAATTGCAGAAGTGGTATGTTTAACATACACTAATTTTTACAGCATCAGTTATTGTTTAATATGATTAATTGTCATAGATGCTAAGTAGATTAATATTTTGAAATTATTATTCTCTACATTTAACAGAAGTCTGTAGAAGAAAATTTCCCTCTCAGCTCTGTACAGTTGTAGGAATTATATCTATGGGAAAGAGTTCAACAGAATCTCTAAACCAGTGTTGGTCTAAATCTGAGAATACATCTTTTCCCAAAGATGACTTACATTTTAACTTTAATCTGCTGCTTCATTATTAACTAAATACTGTGTATAGAAACAGGAGGCAAAGTATCCTTACATGCATTATAGATGATTGAGGCTAGACACAAGTTACATCTATTTAATATAAGCAGTGACATAATTGAATGAGAAGAAAATGAGTATAAAAATTGGTACCAATGCAATGAACCAGTAGCTAAAGTATGCAGAATTCAATTAAATAAGAGTACCATGAATAGGTGCTACAAGTATATCTATATGTCTACCAAAGGAATTAAACTAACTCAAAATCTAAGTACAGATTTGTAGAATTATAGAAGTAATCCTGCATGTATGTCTATAGATTTAACCTCTACAACAAGTCTAGAAGAGAGAGAGAAGCATAGATTTTCTCCACAGATAGATATGTGTATACATACAAGAATTCAAAGCTAGATAGAGTCTACTAAACCTGTAAACAATTCTGGACTGAGAAGAAACTGTAAACTGGAGAATGCACAACCTTCCTATCCATTGGAAAAATAATTAAAATGAAAATTTATGAAATGGCTTGCAACCTATGTAAAATATGAAGAATATATATATATATATATATAGTGTAGAGGATAGTATGATTGACCTCAGTGAATAGTACAGGGAACTTCAAATGAAGGAGTATAAAGAGAGCCTACTGTTGGGGAGATCTACCACATATGAAAACGTAAACCTAGTGGAAATCGTAAATTTTCATGCACTGGAGTGTTGTAACCTTGAAAACTCTTGCAATAGAGACATTTATATTCACATATATATTGTAACGAGGAACAGAACGAGAAAATAAGACTAGTAAATCTATAAGTTCCCTTAATCAAATTTAAGTGGATCATTACTAAAGAAACAAATTTATGAAGTTAGTGATAACATGAGATAGAAATCTGGCAACCATTAGAATATCGTATCGACTTGTCATCAAGAACAGAGACAAATCACACACACACATATATATATATATATATTACCTTTGGAAACAAATTTTAAGAATGGACCTATTATGGTTCATTTTAACACCACAGAAAATAATAAATTCCGAGAATTATATCGACTGGATTAAATGGGTTTAACAGTCCCTGTCTCTGACAAAAGTTATAGAATTATTTAGGACAATAAAATTTGCATTGTCTGAAAAAAGTGTGCAATAGGCATGAGAGAGTCTGGTCATACTCCTACTCAGGACACAGCGATACCGACCTGAAAGTCCAAGGTCGAACGAATTCAAGTTAAATGAAATTACAAACTCACCAAAATAATGAATTGAACTCTTGACGAGATTTAAACTTACCTGCACAAAATAAGGGCAACGTGAGAAATAGTGCTAACGATGCGATACGAAGGTACCTCTAAAAGCAATGTACACAAACCGAGTATGACGATAAAGGGTTACCTTGGAAGAGTCGAATGCCCGGGTGGCAAACACGACCTGCAAGAAGGATAAAAAAAATAGTGTCAAAAAAAAGACTCGACGACAAAGAATTTTCCTAGAACGAAACCCCACATAGGGTGAAATATTATAAATGGACCGCCTGCATACCTGGAGTAGCGTTCTCGCTAGAAGGGAGATGCTTAGAGCCAGAGTAACTCGACTCAAATGAAATGCGTATGGCCACAGAAGACCGAGAGAAAAATTCCTACCAACACAGGGATTTAATATTAAAACAAAAATCTCACAAGGGAAGGATAAAATGAAATCTATGAGGTATTAGTAAAAAAAAAAAAATCAATCACGAAATAGCCGAACGATAATCAACATGGGGTTGATTTAAACGTGACTGAGATGGATTTTACAAAGTCTTAATACCATAAACCGAGCGTAGAATCACTGGTAAGGAAAATGCCTAAAATTACATACCTGAAGAACCATGAGACGAAGAACTACTTTTGCCAGAAGCTGGGTAGAGCACGATGTTTCGCCTAGGCTCCACGAGCAGAATATTGACACAGGAGTCGATCCAAAATGGTGAAAGGCGAAAGAAAAATCCATTCAATAACTCAGGAATTAATACGATCCATTCAAGCAAAGCGAGAAAAACCCTAGTAGGCTTGAACCATCTCCACCATCCAAGTGTCATTCGATTGAGGGAATGCATGCGGATCGATTGGGGGAAAAACCGAAAACCATAACATAGCCGTTCCAAACACAAAGGTACATTTATCGATATCGATTTCATAGTACTCTCAAATTGTATTATAGGATCGATACTATTAACTGAACTAACATACATTGCAAAAACGATAATGTCAATACGCAAACCCTTGTGTGTAAATGTGACAAACACTGGTCGGGAAATGACAAATCAAAGTTTAAATCCTCAAAACATCATTAATTCTAGTCGACTTGGAGAGCTCGACGAATTAACCAATGCCAACCCCATTAAACCAAATTTTCCAATGTAGCAAAGTATGTACGACATCTTTAATGTCATTTATCTCCACAGGAAAATCTTCACAGTGGAAGGTACGTGAAAGATCTACGATGATATAGAGATGATAATTACACAATTTCACTAGGGCCGTAAGGCTGAATTAAACCCATATAAACGATAAACAACCGATGAGATAAATCGAAATAAATCGAGCAGAACTTGGAGTAAGTTGTTGTCAAAACATAGTTTCATAACATTGGGAATGGTAAGAGAATTTAACAAACCAATGCATAAAATAAAACATTACGCAACCCATAAGAGTATGACAACGATATCCATTGCGTACGTATGATGAATTCTATCAAAAAGAATGTGGTTAAAAGTTAAGGGGCATAGATAGAATTTTCTATGGCCTACAATAACACTAACCATTATGTGGATACAAAGTATATATATGAATATGTTCTATGGGTAAGGTGACCATTTAAACCATAGGCATGTAAAATATATATCAAGATACACATATGAGTGCAATACGGAATAGGAAAACCATATTCAACAGAATTTCATAAAGACTGTGTGTAACTAGGAGAACAAAATGAGAAAAAAAAAAATTGGGGTAGGAAAGGAGAGACGTCAAAAATGGTATCAGAGCTCATGTTGCATAAAACTGGGCTGTTGTTGTTGTGCTCACTATTGTTGTGTACTCACCGTATACATTTAATTTTGAAAAAAAATAAAAAATTATTACTGATATGTGTTGTTCAGTGTACAGTGTTGCTGAAACAGTAAAGTCAAATGGCTGGAAGTGATGAGATTTATGTTGATCTGCGTGACGAGGATAATACACCAGATCCTAACGCTCCGGTGATGGCTATGTTGCACAGTTTGCAGCGAGAGTTGGATGAACTAAGAAGCCAGAATGACAGATTGTCATTAGCCAGTGAGGAGCAGGAAAAGCTCATCAGAGAATTAACTTCGTGGAACAACCAAGAAGGTGAAGGTTCTGGAAAGAGGAAGAATGATGAGTTGGAGGAAGATGATGCTGTCAGGCATCAGTATAAGCAGAAAAAGGAATTACAGGGGGGATTTTGAAAGATCAAACCTCCCTCCTATGATGGGGAGAAGGAGGAAGATGCTGAAGCCTGGTTGTTGAACATGATTAAATATTTCCAAGTATATGAATATGAAAGCAATCTGAATGCCAGATTAGCTGTCTACCAGCTATAAGGTAAGGCTACCTTGTGGTGGGAGGAGACGAAAATGGTGCATGCCATTGATGAAAAGACAATTACTTGGGAAGACTTCCAGGTTAAATTTAAAAATAGCTATTTAAATGAATGTTATTATGATGATAAAGCAAAGGAATTCCATGAACTTAGACTGGGACAGTTCACTATCGATGAGTTTGTCACCAAATTTACGAATCTGTTGAGATATGTCCCTTACATTCGAGAAGAGAAGGCAAAGGTGCAAAGGTTTTTGAACTGTTTGCCTGCTGTGTACAAAGAGATGATTGAGTTTGATAACCCAAAAACTATGGACGAAGCAGTAAGAAAAGCCAGATTATGCTACCAGCAGTTTAAAGGAAAGGGTGAGCATGGAAAAGCCTGGATAAACAAAGGTGAAATTAAGGGAAAGAAACAGAAACCAGCTTACTTAAAGAATTTTGGTAGGGATCATCAGTGGAAAAAGTTTAATAAACCAAAAGAAAGCCAAACAGCTTAGTCCCAAGTTGGTTCCAAACAACTAGATGAAGGAAATAAGAAGGAAGGCACAGTTAAAATGAGGGAACCCTTGAAATGCTGGGGATGTGGAGAACCCCATCGCTTGAGGGATTTTCCCCACCGAAACATTTAGATGATTATGAGAGATCGAGAAGCTACCACAGTGAATGACATAGCAAGAAATATACCCACTATCAGTGCAGTCCTGGAGAATCGACAAGCAGAACATCAATCTACCATGGTTGAAATAGAAGGTAAGATTGCTGACCAATCTGTTACAATTTTAATTGATCCGGGTGCTTCTTTGAGTTACATTAGTCCACAAGTGGTAGAGAAATGTAATCTCAAAACTGAAAAATTTCAGCAGTCTTGGTTGGTCCAGTTAGCCACTGGCACCAAGAGGAAAGTAACTCATAAGTTACCTCAAACAGCAATCAAATTAAATGATTTTCAAATAGAAGTGAATTTAAACATTCTGCCATTAGGTTCATATGACCTGCTGATAGGAATGGACTGGCTGGAAAAGAAAAAGGCCATGATGAACTGTTGGGATAAGACCCTGCATTGTATAGATGAAGAGGGGAAACTTTTTATTCTCCAGGGAACAAAACGAACAACTAGGAAAGGATACCAATTATATGCAGTATATGTTGAGGAACTAGAACAACAACCTGAAGCAAACCGGATGGATACTCTGCCAGTGGTGAGGGAGTTTAAGGAAGTTTTTCCAGATGAGATTCCTCATCTTCCCCCCAAAAGAGAGATTGACTTTTCAATCGATTTGGTGCCTGGAGCAACACCTGTTTCCCGAGCCCCTTATCGAATGAGTCCCCCTGAACTTATGGAACTAAAAATGAAATTGCAAGAATTGCTGGATAAGGGTTATTTCAGACCGAGTGTGTCTCCTTGGGAAGCACTGGTGCTATTCGTGAAAAAGAAGGATGGAACTTTTAGAAGGTGCATTGATTATCGTCAACTGAATAAGTTGAAAATTAAAAACAGATACCCTTTGCCCCGAATTGATGATATTTTTGATCAAGTAAGAGGAGCTTCGGTATTTTCTAAGATTGATTTAAGGACTGGTTATCACCAGCTCAGAATCAAGGAGGAAGACATTAGTAAAACCGCTTTTCGGACCCGGTATGGACACTACGAATTTGTAGTCCTACCTTTCGGGTTGACAAATGCCCCTGCCACCTTTATGTGCTTAATGAACAGTGTGTTAAACAAGTACTTGGATAAATTCGTACTAATGTTCATAGACGATATTTTAGTTTACTCAAAAAGTAAGGAGTACAAGATCCAATACTTGGGACATATTATTTCTGAACAAGGGTTGGCTGTTGACCCTGAAAAGATAAAGGATATTAGAGAGTGGCCAGTACCAACTGATGTTTCAGCAGTGAGATCATTTATGGGGATTGCAGGTTACTATCGCAAATTTGTGGAGAGGTTTTCTGCAATAGCATATCCCATAACTTCACTACAAAGAAAAGGTATCAAATTTGAGTGGACTGAAAAATGCTAAAATAGTTTTGAACAATTAAAACTGAAACTCACTACAGCCCCTATACTGAAGATTGCAGACCCTGATAAGGAATTTGTGGTGTGTACTGATGCCTGTAGAGAAGGATTGGGAGGAAAACTAGTGCAAGAAAATTCGGTTATTGCATATGAGTCTAGGAAACTGAAGACACATGAACAGAACTATAGTGCTTATGATTTGGAATTGGCTGTTGTAATCCATGCCTTGAAGATGTGGTGACATTATCTTCTTGGAAAGAAATTTACATTGATGACTGATCATATTAGTCTTAAATATTTCTTTTCCCAAACTGATCTAAATGCTAGACAAGCCTGATGGCTGTCTTTTCTGAGTGAGTTTGATATGGACATAAAACATATCAGAGGGAAAGAAAATAAAATTGCTGATGCATTGAGCAGAAATTCTTGCCAAAACATAAACAATATTGGAAGTAGTGCTAACTTTGATTTAGAAGACCTAGTGAGAAAGGTAGTAGACCAGGATCCAAATTATGAAAATATACAGGTGAAAATACTAAAGAAGGAGATGGTTGAATACACTCAAAACCAAAAAGGGCTGATCTGCTACAAAAATAGATTGTATGTCCCCAATGTGGAAACATTGAAAAAAGAAATCCTAGATGAATATCACAAGCAACCGTATGCAGGGCATCCTGGATATCAGAAAATGTTAACAACTTTGAAAAAGAAGCTGTTTTGGCCAGGAATAAAAAGAGATGTAGAAAAATATTTAGCTAGGTGCATGGAGTGTCAACTAGTTAAAGTTGAGCATCAACATCCTGCTGGCCTTTTAAACCCCTTTCCGATTGCAGAATGGAAATGGGACACAGTTTCTATAGATTTCAATACAGGGCTACCCAAAACCAAATACCAACACGATTCAGTCTGCACACTTCATACCCGTGAAATCTACTTTTGGACCAGCCCAAGTAGCGTAAGTGTTCCTAAAGGAAGTAGTAAGGCTCCATGGAGTCCCAAGGGTGATTGTTTCGGATAGAGATGCTAAGTTCACCGCAGCCTTTTGGAAAGGTATGTTTGGGGGCATGGGCACTAAGCTGAATTTTAGCACTGCATATCACCCACAGATAGATGGTCAAATAGAGAGAACAAATCAGATTCTAGAAGAAATGTTGAGAATGTATGTGATGGATAGACCATCAAAATGAGAGGACTATTTGCATTTAGTTCAATTTTACTATAATAACAGCTATCAATCCTCCATTAAAATGAGTCCGTTTGAGGCACTCTATGGAAGGAAATGTCGTACTCCTTTGAGCTGGAGCCAACCTGAGGATAAGCTAATGCTGGGATCAGATGCTTTACAAGAGATGGAAAGAATTGTTAAAAAAATACAAAGAAATATCAAGACAGCACAATATCGACAGAAAAACTATGCTGATAAGAAGACGGTACATCGAGAATTCAAAGTGGGGGAGTATGTATATTTGTGTATCAAACCCAAAAAGAGCACACTTTATGCTGGAAGTTGTGCAAAATTGGCTCCTAGATATTGTGGTCCCTTTGAGGTGTTAGAAAGGGTGGGACCAGTGGCTTACAAGTTGGCCTTACTGCCCCATGTTAGAGTTCATGATGTGTTTCATGTTTCATTATTAAAAATATATGTACATGATGCTTCTCACATTGTTGATTGGAATGTGATACAGGTGGAACCAGAAGGGGAGTTCCTTCCTGAGCCACTTCAAATATTGGAGTAGGAAGAAATTGAATTGAGGAATCGAACGGTAGCAAGAGTAAAGGTGCAGTGGAAGCACTTTACTGCTGAAGAAGCTACCTGGGAAAGAGAAGCGTAAATGATGGAAAAATATCCATTTTTTGTTTGGAAAATGAACTCTAGTAGTTAGATATCAACACCAAGGACGATGTTTTCTTTCAGAGGGGGAATATGTAACACCCCTAGTTTTATGTTCTTTCAAAAGTTAAACATCTGAACTTTAATCCAAAGGGGAGTGGACCCCAATGGATAAGTATTTTGTGGATGTAATTAAATATTTAATTATGAAAAATAAATAAAATAATTATGTGCATATTGACCAAATGAGAATTATGAGATCACTTGCTAAATCCATGAGGATGG